>JASAND010029144.1:0-172835 GCA_030248195.1 Trissonchulus latispiculum | reverse complement strand
TTTGGTATCAAATGAAAGCCCTTGGTGAGGCGAACATTTTTTCTCATTTTTGTACCCCTCCAAAGTGGTCCCAGCGGCCTGTGGCGCCCTGCATAGGGTCGGGACCGATTCAAAATCGATTTCGTTGATTTGATTGCGTTCACAAATTCGCATATAAGAGCCTGCTATTTAAATCTCTGTGCCCTCACGCGGCGCCGCTACCCCCCCCCCCCCCCCGCCACATCGTAAACCATTCAGCAAATTGCGTTAAACACGCTTTTGCGTTCATAAATTCGCATATAAGAGCCTGCTATTTAAATCTCTGTGCCCTCACGCGGCGCGCACACACCCCCCCCCCCCCCCCCCATGCCTGAAAGCGAGTTTACACATAAATTCTGACAAACGGTCAATGTTTCTTATTCTTCTAGACTAAATTTGTAGGTTTGGCTAGCTAATAGTTGAGATTCTCCATATTGGGTTGGCTTGTCGCAGCATGGGTGTAAGTTTCGACGCGAATTGTTGCGAAGGCTGAGACACTACTTGGATTAAGACGTTCAGTCTTCTCCAAAGAGATCGAATTCGAGGGCACTCAATCGAATGCGTAAAAAATATCTTCAGAGACTGGAATTTGCAGCTGAAATTTTGAGCACAAAAGTCACAATTTTCTGAACGATTACTGTTTATTTGATGTAATCGCTTGTTTGTTAAAAAGATGTTGTGAACAAGTTTTAGATGAGTGTCCAGAGCAATACTCTCTACTAATTTCGTCTTCATCGAACCCCATATATATTCCCAATCAGCTCTGGGAATCGCTGGAAATTTTTCGGTCCAGTATTCTATTCTTGAATTTGCTTTATGAGAAAATTTTCTCAACACTAACGCTTCGTACAGCTGTTTAACTTTAACCGAAGCTTGAAAATTTGTGCGACGTAATCTCGGTTTTGACTGCCAAAAGATTGAGAAAAAAGAAGGAGAGAAGTAATATATTTACTCACTTAAGACGAAGTCTGGGTCCAAACTCCAAAGTATATGCTCTGTAATGGGTTCAGACGTCAAGACGTTCCTCTCAAATTTAGATAGTACCTGAAGACGGAAGTTAAAGTGTTTGGTATCTATATCTCTGAAGATGGGATACAAAATCAGAAAACTGAAGAAACTTTTCATGACATATTAGAGAATTTGAAGACATTAACTCCGCCAGTTAGGTCCTTAGTCTATGCCAGAGTGGCCAGATTAATGACTTATATTTTCTCTGAAGTCAACTTGGTCAAGTGCAACTTGGTTTGTCAACCCCTCCAGAAATGTGATTGAAGTTTTTAACAAATGTACACAAACTTATATTTGGCATCCACTCAACCGAGGGGTGTTCAATACTGAATGTGCCACCCTGCCGAAAACAAAAGGCGGAATAGGCTTTCCAGATATAGAGCTCCGTATTTTAAGTCAAATAGAAATCAAATCAAGTCAAGTCAAATCTTAATTAGAAGAAAGCTGGGGGCGGCACAAACGTGGCATCAAATTTTTGACTTTTTCTACGGTCAAATAGAATGCAAGAGTATGCGAGCTACAAATTCAGCACAATTCCCAAATTTTTATAAGGAACTGCGGAAAGCAACACTGATGCTAAATTTGGAAATTAATCCGAACTCAATCTCGTTAAATGGAGTTCAACATACAGCTGCTTCGAAGGGGTTCACCCAGACTAGGGGGTTGGACATTTTATGTTTAGAATTGATTTGCGACTTGTACGTTTTTATGTGTAAAACTGGCAACTTTTAGGAGGTTTCTAAACCCCAAATAACAAAGTCTTTGTTGAAAATTGGTAAACATTTTGAAAATTTACTGTTAGAATGGTGAAATTTAGTATTTGAAAATTTACGGTTAGAACTTTGAAATTTAGTATTTGCAAATTTACGGTTAGAATGGTGAAATTTGGTAATTTGTTCGATGATGGGGAGGACGGTTAGAATATTTTGAAGGAGAGGGAATTTTTATGGGTGTGGGTGTGTCATTTCATGAATGAGGAAGGAGATATAATCCAGTAGAGTAACCCCCTGCATATTGAATTATAGATTTTATTTTGTGTTCTAGGCGGTCCCTTGTTAGTATATAGTATGTCAGCAAAAAGCTACAGTGCAGACTTCCCTGTGGTAAAGGGAAAGTTCAACGCTGCACAGTTGGGTCCCTCAATTGTAGTCCAAGTTGCCATACCAGAGATGAATAACAATGTTGCACTCAAGTTCTACTCTGCACAACAGCATCACGCGGGGACGCATGATGTCTGTGTCAGCGCTCTGCCATGGCGAAGTGTGGACCACAAGCTTGGTGTCAGTAGAAATTCTCCTGTTGTGGTGCTGTTGAAAAAGCAGTCGTTGTCATTCCCGACCAATTTTGTAATCAAGTGCCCTTCGAGTGTGCTGTATTCATCTTCGGGTTGTACGCTACGAGTTACTGTAAAGACAGTAAACCGTACCGTAAAGGTTGCTGCATCTGTGATGACGGATTCAAGCCAAGATCCTTACAAGAATCTTTGGTCCGGTCTGGAAAATCCGGAAAATCCGTTCAGCGATATCCGGATTCAGTGCTCGGATGATGTCATCCATTACGCTCATTGATTCCCACTCCTGAAAAGTCAGGTTCTGCGCCGGAATTTGGAATCGGATTTTCTGGAAAATCCACCGGAATTCTGCGTTTGACGGATTTTCCCAGTCCATCTGTCAAGATGTTTCTGAAATATCTTTACTTTGGCAACGGGAGAGTGGTCAGTGAAGCATCGGCCGTAGATTGGAAGGATTTGGCCTGTCTCTCGCATCGCTAAGGTCTCCCGGCTTTGCTTGAGATGGCTGAGAAAAAGCTGCGAGATGGAGTGAACCAACAGAATATGTTAGAATATCTGGTGTTGGCTCATCTGTTGAATTTGGAAAAGTTGCGGGCCAAATGTTTTTGAATTTGGTTGTTCGAGATTTAGATTTGTTGGAAGCTTTGCCGGAATTTGATACCATTCGAGCCAAACCTGACCTGCTTATGCCACATTTTCGTGCTACAAAGGCCTCACCTTCAGCCCGACGTTAGGTTTTTGTCCTTAATTGTCGGTGCCTTTTGTCGGTTTGGTTCCAGATTTACTTTATATTATGAACATGCGTGTGCAGTATTATTGGAATTATCTGCAGCCTGTGTTTAGGAACTGTTTTTGCCACTGTGAATGTGTTGAAATGTGGGTTTACTGTTTTTTTTGTTTTTGTTTTTGTTTGAATTTTGTTTGCAACACTTCTGAGGTGTCTGGCTTACTTCTAGGCCAAACTTTATTGACGATATACTGGTTTTATCTAAAAATAATGCGCATTTTTTGTTTTTTTGTGTAAAAGCCGTTAAAAATCGAAAAATCGCTAAGAAATGACTAATTTTAGATGGTTTGTAAGCTAAAATAGCACAAATTACCTTAAGAATCCGGCTAAGTTGGAAAATATTTCGAAAATTTAGGGTAAAATAGTAAAATGGGGGGGTCGACATTTATGGGGGGCTTTTTATGGGAGGGGGCTCCGGGGCCCACCCCCCCCAAGTAGAAGTAAGCTAGTGTGTCTGGTATAAACATTGGACCCCTGCGTTTCCCCTGTATGTTCTACCTGTTTTGCTATTATTTTTCAGTTTTTGTTATTTGGATGAAACTTATATATATATATATATATATATATATATATATATACTTTTATATGCATACCTACGAATGTATTTCTTGATGGTATTTTTTGCATATACCGTATCTGTTGTTTCCATATTGTTGTTTTTGGACTACTTCTGAAGGATGCTGTGAAGGAAGCTTCATGGGATTTCCTAGCTGGGGGGGGGGCTTACCTATATATGTTGTTCGACGAAAAAGCAGTTAGTAATTTGTTTGCAGTTATTGCCTGCAAGAATCGTGAAAAACCAAAAAATTGCTGTTGGACCTTGTAAATTGGAAGGGAAGGAAAGACAGGGCAGCGTTGCAAAAGATTCTCCCAAGGTAGGATTGCTATCTACCAGTCCTAACTTTTCTCCTGGGTTGCCTAAGTTTAGGCCCATCGCCAGCTAAACTTAGGAGAAATCCTTTGAAACGGGTTTAGGAGGTTTCCTAACTTTTTCCTAGACAGCTTCCAAACAACCTTGTAAGTACCCTCCTAGAAAGGCACTTGAGAATCTTTTGCAACGCGGCCCAGATTTCCAAAAAAATTATTAGACAAAAGCTATGCTTTGCGTTTCCTTATTATGAGCAGTATCTTAGCAATTAGTTGCACAGATTCTTGATAGGGTTACCACTTCTGCATGAGATGGCAAACCTTTGTGCTGAATTGGATATGTCCGTTATAAATTTCTAATCCAGTAATGTTTGATGAACCTCAAAATTTCATGAAAAATTTTAAATCAGTCTCATGAAAACAGCTCGAGAGTCCTGAAGCCGTCTCTTTGTTTGTTAAATTCCCTCATCTAGTGCCGAAGCCTCAAAAACCGTATGAATTGAAGCTTAAGCCACATGGTTTAGGAGTCTCGGTCTCGCCCAAAGCCAAAACTTGGTCAGTCTTGGTCTTGATCTCGCTGAAAGTTGGGTCTTGCCCAACCCTGACATTCGACAGTGCTGAAGCTGAATGTGTTGAGAAATGGCAATACAACCAACATTTGAAAGAGTGTACCACATTTAGATTGAATGAAAACATAAAGCATGACCCTGCATAAAAGGAAAACTGACAGAGCATTCATGCACGTTAGCTTCTTCTGGCTGAATTGTTTTCCTTGTGTTGAGTTTTCGTTTTGTTTTGTTTTCTTACAGTAAAATGTTTTTCAACTGTGCAGTTTAGTCGGTTAAGGTTTTAGAGTTCTACGGATTAGCTGAGGTTTAACTTGGATGAGTATGCCTTTTCCGAAGATGTACTGCTTTTACCTGAGTTAAAGGACTACAGCAGATTCCAAAGCGCATTAGATTCTTGTAATGTTGGGTACAGTCGTTACTGGAAATGGTGTTTTGCAGAGGGTGAAATGGAATTTTGTGAGTGTTCCTGTATGCAACGTGCCATTTAGACGTTGTTTTGCAGTTTAGTATGTGGCTTAATGTGGGCTATTAAAGGTTTGCCCCGACTTTGTTCGATCGGCTGTCCGATTAAAAGCCGTAGCTTTTATGTGCCCGACCCCGCATTTTTCACAACTACCAAATTGCTTAAAAATTGAAGCTGGCTGATAGGCCTCAGCTTCAAGGTTGCTGCTTGGCATCATGATTTGAATAATGTGTCCCCATCTGGAGAAAAATGCTAGATGGTTGTATTGCATCATCTTCACAAGTAAAGTTTCGCCAAAAATTTACAAATTTTTGGCTGCCTTACGAAAAGAAAATTTTACTTTTGGTGCAAGCTGTATAAGGCTGTAATTTGCCATATACAGAGGTACTATAAGTGTACTCATGCCCATGTGTGCCAAATGCTAAGGACATTTAGCCGACTGCCAAATTTTTTGTCAACTTAAATCATAAACAATTGCCAAAAACGCTATTTCTGGGCAATGGTACCCCACAAAATGGTAAAATCGATTTTTTGAGTTTGAAAATTTTTGATATGTTTGAACTCAGCGTGGTTAATCCACCAACTAAGAATTTCAGCTCGATTAGTGAAAGTTTGTGCAACTTTCATATCTGCAAGTAACTTCTACTAGTGTTGTTTCAGTAACCGATTTTGGTTTCAGTTTCAGTTTCAGTCGGCGGTCCAAGACGGTTTCAGTTTCAGTTTCAGTTTCTGGTCTCCTCCCAAAATAGTTTCAGTTTCAGTTTCAGACGTGATCGCAAAAAAGTTTGAGTTTTAATGTCAGTCGGAGTTTCAGTTTCAGTTTCAGTTCAGTCGAAGAACTGCAGATTCTAGCCTTGAGACATAATATAATGCATAGATTTATGGTTATTTATACTTCCACTGCAGAGTGTTAACGAAAAAACCTCTTTAAACCTTCAAATCTTCATGTTTTGAGACAAGACTGAAACTAGTTTCAGTCCGAGTTTCAGGTCTTTACCCAATCTAGTTTCAGTTTCAGTTTCAGTCGGCCACCTAAAATAATTTCAGTTTCAGTTTCAGTTTCAGGTCTCCTCCTAAAATAGTTTCAGTTCAAGTTTCAGTTTCAGTGCCTGAAACTGAAACCTGTACAACCTGAAACCTAGTTTCAGTTTCAGTTCCAGTGCCTGAAACATCACTAACTTCTACACAGGATCAGAGAGACCGAAAACGGCGATTTTGGTAATTCTTGAAGATTCAAGTTGACAGAAAAATTTTTTCAGTCGACAGAATTTCTTACCATTTGGCACAAATGAAAACACCTGTAGCGCTTCTGTATATGCCAAATTACAGTCTTATGGCTTGCACCAGAATTAAGATTTTATTTTTCGTAAGCCAAAAATTTATAATTTTTTGGCGAAACTTCAACTTTGATGAGTAACTCCCTTAGACACAAATAAGATACAGTATTTTTCTGCAGATGGAAGCACATTTTCCAAATCATGATGAGACATGACAGCTTTAAAGCTGGCGCCCAGCCCAGCAGTAGCAGAAATTTTTAATCAATTAATGCAGGTACTGGTTGTAGTGAGAAATGGGTGGTCAGGCACATAAAAGCGACGGCTGCACACGGGCCAATCCGACAAAGTCGGGGCAAGTCTATTTTAGTAGCCCCCCTATTAAGAGGGGGTCGCATTGGGTCAAAATCGATAGTCACGGATTTCGCTCATTTTCACACACAATGTAGGTACATATGTTCTCAAAAACAAGACAAAACATTAGAGTTCGAAATCAAACTGTGGCAGAGATGTTCAGCTATAATGTTGGAGAACTTGAAAATCACTGTGATTTGCCCTCCAAGGTCATGTTGAGAGAGAACGGCAGCGAAATTTGGGTCAACTAATATGGCAAATTAATTCTGTTAGTTGGCTAATATTTTAATACTAAAACGACTCCGGGATATCCAGCCAGGCGTTCACAGTACATTCTTCAATAGTGAACTGAGCCTTTTTCAGCTAATCTGTGCCCTCAAATTTTAACTTGCTCTAACTTTCAGATACTACATTTCAGACACATAGTTCTATTAGCAAAGTTGTTCAGATCATCAATAGCTATCGAATGATACCCAATTTGTCTATATTTTGGAAATTTCAGAAATTGACTTTTGTGACCTATAGAACATATATATCAAACAAGCCGACACGACAGAAAAGTTTTACCTTGAAGCATTAGTAGTATAGGAGGGGCATTTCGAGCAGTACTCCCGGGAGTAAATGACCTTTTGACCTTTCCCGTTCTCTGCCTGGGTTTGTGTATGTATCTGTAATTGACTGTTGACCTTTCCTTGTTCTTTTTCACCCTTTGACCTTTTGACCTTTCACAATTACGTCATCAATTACGTCACTTTCATTCTTTTCCTTTCCGACCCTCTGAGTTCTTCCCCCGGGGCTTGGGACCCGGCGTTGGCCCATTACCGGTTTTTTTTTGTATTTTATTTTTTTGTTTTTTGTTTTTTTTTATTTTACTGTTTTTATTTTTAAGATTTTTTTATTTTTAAAATTTTTTTAATTTCTATTTTTTAGGTTTATATATTGTTAGTAAAATTGTTAGTTGGTTTTTGCCCCTTTTCCTTGGGAAGCCCTGAAGAGGGCTATTGGGATAGACAGTATTTGCCCTAAACGAGAAGTTAGGAGTGTGCTAGAACAGCCTATTGCCAGGGAGTCGCATTTCCATGAAAAAATTCCGCATATTCTATTCCATCCACATTGGAAACAAGTATTGTCCTTACCACTTCTCCCCCAACAACCCTTTCAATTTTAATGACTGGTGGACAGCCACCTAATTCCGCCACAGGTGCATACGCAGCTTGTTTGGCTTCTTCATATGAACTGTAACATTCAGGATTCCTTCCCACTGTAACTCCATCCGTTGTCGACACCACATAACTCCAGTAGTATCTCTCTGCCATGTTGTGTCAATGTTTATCATCTGCCTGCAAAATTATCTTTCTGTGATGCAAATCTTAGAGTTTATATTGTATTGTTTATAGCGTTTGTGCTTTTATTGATTTAATCCTTTTTATTAATTTCTTGCTTTTACTGACTTCATTGCATTCACTTTTTTAATTACGCAAGAACACCCGTTTCCAGCATCTCAGTATTCCTTGTGTCATGAACGGATTCTACCTCAGAACGACATACAGGACAGGTGTAATTTCTCAAAACCCAAGATGTTATACAAAAATCATGAAATATGTGATTACAACACAGCTTGCGGCATACTCGGTAATCATCAAAATCTTCTAGACAAATGGAGCATTTGGACGTAGGCTTTATGAAACAAAACGTTTGGTATTCCGGCATGTCAGTTAAAATTTGAATTTCTCCTACGTCTGACACTAAATTTGTTCGGCAGAGTACTATCCTTATTCTTCCGAATCTACGGTAACAAGGCTTGCAGTAAAATATTGGACCAACGAGCGGAAATGATGCATCTGTATTTTCGTGAAAACAACTATTAACTATTTTCTCCAAAGCCGTTTTACATAACCTGCAGCGAGGAGTAGTAGAGAAAGGAACAATTGTAGATTCCATAGTCAGATTAATGTTCACTTCGTCCAATTCAGTTCAATGTATTTTTATGTCTTCTGTTTATATGTAAATACAATTATGTATCGAGAGAGAGCTCTTAAAAAACCGACCGCTCGCGACGAAAGAACAAGTCAAACTGACGATCTACCAACATTTTACCTGTTTATATATACTTTTGAGTTAGCTAATAGTTGCTTGGCTTGAAAAATAGTTTGACCGTTCATAATATGGACTGCTAAATTTTTCGTTTTAATGTCTCCACCCCTCTGCGATTTTACCGGCTTGCCGGAAGGGCTTGGGAACCTTCAGAGCTTTCGCCCAGGCCGCATTAATGGGTTTTAATTTTTTTAATTTTTTTGTTTTTGTTTTTGTAATTTTTTGTGGTTTTATAGTTTTATAATTTTTTTGGTCCCTACTATATACATTATATACAGGTGGTTTTTACCCCTTTTCCTTGGGGAGCCCTTAAGAGGACTGTTGGGATATAGACGCGTAAAACGTCGTAGTTATGACTGAAGCATATTTCAGCCCAGTCGATATTGAAAGAGTACCAGCAAGGCTCAGTTCCGAGGACGGTTAGATTAACTTTTTGATTGAAAGATTTTCTGAGTTGGTCTATCATTGGTTGGTCAAGACAGACTCCCGAAGGTGTAACAACAATTACTAGTGTAACCCCAATTAGGAAGATAGAGCCGACGGCAATTAGAATTTTACCCCAACCAAACCCCATCGGTGGAGTGTGTTCCTGTGGCGTAACCTTTCCTCCCATTGTTTCACACCTAAGGCTTTACAACGTTAGATCAGGTGCTCTGACCATCCATTTATGAATTTTCCCCAATCGTTAGACTGTCTACAAAACCCTTTACAATTTCGTCATTTTTAGAAGGCCTTTCTCTAAGATAAGAGATTATATCTTCGAAGGAAAAGCCTATGTCCCGGTGGTAAAGAAAGTAGATACAATACTCCCCACAGACGAAAGTGGTGTAATCTTGTAAGCGAACCGGGTTATGCTTTTGCAATCTATCGTTAAAGTACTTTTCGAACTCCTTAAGTGGTGGTCGGCCGTAGCTGTCGAAATACTCAGCGTAATCGTCAAGGTACAAAGCAACCCAATGCTGGCCAGGAAGTTGGCAGGGGTCGGTGTTGGCTACGAAGCAGCTATTGTCTAACATTGTTTCAGGAAGGTGGTCGATGGGAAAGACTCCAACGAAATTTTTAACGAGAGGTCGTAATGTGTTTTCAATTTCTAAGGTATTCATATGGCGTAGTCGAAGAAAGGTGTTCGATTATAGTCTATAGATATGAGGTTATCAAATTCACCGTATATAATGATTTCAACACCCTGTGGATAACTTGTAGCACTCAACGCTTTGCTTAGTTCCATTCGAAGAGAGACGTCTCCCTCCCGAATTAACTGCATAGCGCCGGTGTCAGTGTTATCTGGGGTTAGGTCGAAGGCGAAGAAAGCATTACCATCTTTGAAATCTGTGTAGCTGATATAACACCCCTTGTCATCCCCAGCCATATCGAGAGCTTCAAAAAGAAAGACAAATGGGAAGGTATATCCACGAGGTTTGGAGAAGTCAATTTTCATGGGTTGTCTAGGAATGTATTCATCCCCACATTTTAGACTAATTTCGGTAATGTTAATGGTTTCCAGGGTCAGGGGGTCCGCTGTCAAAGAACCGTTAAACGCCTCAGATTTGACTATCCCGATAATCACCTTTCTAGGGAGTTGGCCAGTGAATATCGAGTTTTCGACAATAGTTTGTATGCCTGCGCTCAGGTGTCGAGCTACCACTTTTGTACGTCTGATTGGGTACTTTGCAGTGTTTCCCTGAGAGAGAATATTTTCAATAGCTAGGGACATAGAATCCTGACATCTTACCTTTCTTACGTACCAGCGCATGTCCTCAACCTTAACTTTGCTGCTTCCCTGAGAACTGAGACAGAACTCATCGGGATTTCGATGCAACTCAATTGTCAGTTGACAGTCGCTTAGAAGGTACTTTTCCTGTTTAAACAGATCGCAGTGGATTGGTGCCATAAACTCAGCGGATTTGGTTGCCACCCAGGTGCCTCGTGTACCCGAGTCGAACTCACATCCGGCAGCCTG
Source organism: Trissonchulus latispiculum (assembly GCA_030248195.1). Lineage (NCBI taxonomy): Eukaryota > Metazoa > Nematoda > Enoplea > Enoplida > Ironidae > Trissonchulus > Trissonchulus latispiculum. The sequence continues at coordinate 162,150 of JASAND010029144.1, read as the reverse complement.
TAAGTGACCTTCTTTTGCATTGCGAGAGTAATTTAGCATAGTTTCAATGTAGGCTTGGTACGCGTAGTGGGGGCCCGAGTTGTAAATTTCTTTATCTGATAGTTTGACTATGCATCGCTGGAAAAATGTTTTGCCGAAAAGGTTAATAGGAGTTCCAGCATCTCCTTCAATTTTAACCCTGAGATAGAGGTAATTTTTGTTTAGATCAAGCATGTACGAATCCTTGGGAACATTAAAACGGTAAGGCCCTGAGTCTGTAATTGGATTTTGGGGTCCTATTTCCGCCCAGTACCCATGCTCTACGGCAACTTGAGTAGGTGGAACGGAGAATAGGTCCAGTTCCGACTTGAACCCAGGTAGAGATAGCGAATCTACTTGCTTAGTCATGCTTATGTGAATATGTCTAACTTTTGTTTCGGTGGTCTACCACGTCCCTTTACTCCTTTTATGTTGTTAGATCTAGGTCTTTGACCGATACCTTCGCCTTGTTGAATATGTTCACCAGCAGCAGTTAATGTCTCACCAAGAAACTGTTTGCCTCTCCGCTTCGCAGCTGCTTTTATGTCTTCACCTTGGGTTACGTCTGATGCTAGTGCTAATGCATTTTTTGCAAGACTTTTACCTGCAGATAGACCGACTCGTTTTAGAATTGGAAGTGCGGCTCTAAATAGACCCCTAAAGATGTTTCCTATCCCTGCTCCTCGTTGGTACGGAAGCCCTGCGTATGCCGGAAGCGCCCCACCAGTTTGAAGTAGGGTTAGCTCCCAAGTGCCCTGAGTTTCGGGTATGTACTGACAGCGCATTATCGTCGTCTTCTAAAGTGAAGTTTAACGTAAACCTTTCCGAATGCAAATTGTACAGGCCTCCCCGCGTCATCGTTTATATTGATTTCGACAGTTCCAAACTCTTTGTGGAGGACAGGGACGTAATGTGGATTGTGGTACTCCTTATTTACTACCGCCCCGTGAGTTCCCTCTGTCGTCACTACACGAATTAGAGGTACCAGTGCGTTTCCTATAACTTGAGGAGCCACCAGGTCACAGTAAACGAAGAGAGAGTAGAAACCTAGTCTAAGATCTGGTTCGGACTCAGCAACGAAAATTATTTTGTCATCTACAGGATCACCGTCCCTTTGCATTGGATCAGGGTAGTAGCCTAACATCTTCCAGAGATTTTTGCTCAACTTAACTGTATTAGGGAAGGTCTTTGGTATTGAAAACATTACTCTGTGCCTGTAACCATCGAATCTAAATTTAATTGGTGCTCTCTCACCTGTGACGGGGTGTTCCATATTAAGTATAGTGAAATTAATTGCATCGCATAGATCGTCCACTGTTTCGTAGTGTCGTTTAGGTAGGAGTTTAACCATTGAGGTCTTGTCAGGAAACTTAAAAGAGACGGCCGAGTTAGCTGCGGAAAGATTTCCCCAAGTCACCGGATACATCATTTCCACGAGAGCAACTTCCCACTCGCCCTGTAATTTAATTCTATGAGGGAGTTTAACCCGGTAGTCATTTAGAGAGTTGGTTTCGAAGTCTCCCGTATTACTGGGGAGGAACATATAGAAATCCGTCATCTTCAGATATCCAACTATTAAATTTTTCTGGATAGCCTAGCCACTTGACAAAATACTCTTTTTTCCTGCCCCTTTTTCTAGTTTTTATTATCTTCTCAACCCAATAAGAGTCTGGTTTATCTACTTTTTGTAACTCCTCGGGATAGAATAGACCCTGAATTGGCTCTTCGGCTAGGTCTTCAAGTTCGTACATTCCGCTAGGGTGAATTGCCTTTATTTTGAAAAGTTCCTCGGACCAATTTGGTAGATAGCCTTTCTCAAATCTCCCTTTAGTCTTACTTATTCGAACGATATCACCTATTTTAAACTGCTTTTTCAACTTAGAATGCCTACCTAGAAAGATCTCCCTTACCTTCCCCTCATTCTCTTGCTTAGAAGCCTCAGTTGGAGTCATTTTAATTGTACGGTGCTTTGAATTGTTATAACCACTTACGAAACTCTGAAGGACGTCTAGGTACCTGTAGCTCCTTGTTCGAGTAAAGTACTTCCATATTTTTGTCTTCAGGGTTCTGTTAAAACGTTCAACTATGCTACATTTAATGTCTGGGTTATTGCAGGTGTAGTAGCGAATGTCCTTTGATTTTAGTAAATTTTGGAACTTTTTATTCTGAAACTCTTTCCCTCTGTCACTTAACACTTTCTGGGGTTTGCGTCCCTGAGCTAGAATGTTTTCAAACGCCGCTGTGATGTCAGCCCCCGATTTGCCTTTTACGGGCTCTACCCAGGCGTACTTGCTGAAGCCGTCAATACAGGTGAGTAGGAAGTGGTAATCGTCGTTTTGGTCAGCTAGGTTTGCCATGTCTGCTAAGTCAATTTGCCACTGCTCATCTATATCATGGAATATATAACTAAGGTGGGCATACTTTCGCTTAATTGGTTTGTGGACAGAGTAGGTATACTGCTTGCTGAGCCACTCCCTGACCTGTTTTTGAGAAACCCCTGCTGCTTTTGCCAAAGAATTTATCCCAGAAAATGCCGAGGGTTGGGTGGGATCGTAATATAATTTGGTTAGAAGGTCTTCCATTTTAGTTTTGTCAGTGCTTTATTGAAGTTAAAATGTTTTTTGCCTTTGCTCGCTTTGTTGTTTGCACCTTTTGTACGTTTCGTTCTGACTGTTTTAGGTTGATTTACGCAGCGTCCCGTTCCAAACTGAAGTCTCTGTCTTACTTTTCGTATCCGTTCAACCGTGTCCGTTATCGAAGGAGTGCCTTTTATTGCTTCCCAACGTTGACGATTGCCGATAAACTCTCTTGGAACATTACTTTCCCTCAGAGCCTCAGCAAATAATTCCCAACCCTTAGCAGGAGAGACCGTTTTACGGTTGCGCACAAAGTCGTGGATTAGGTCAAAAATTCTAGAACCCGGCTCGGATTTACCCTTATATTCAATTTCCCCTTTCTCGTTTACTTTAAAGTCCGGAATAGATTGTATAAAGTCAATGAGGTTTTTTCCTTTGCTTTGGAGAGTTATAGGGAGAGTTGAAACAATGTCGGGAAGAGGCTTTGGTTCCGTAGTGGTTATGTCTAATTTATAGGGCTTTTCCTTTAAAAATCGTCTTCTATAATTGGCCTGCTGGTACTTTTTCAGCTTTGTATCTGCAGAGTCTTTGCTTTTTAACTTTTGAACTACATCCTTTTCAAGAACCTCCTGGTGGTGATCAAACTCTTCTGGTTTTACTAGGATCGAATACTCCATTATTTTATAAAACTGCTTGCAATACCACTGACTATTCCAATTAGTGGACCGAGGAGAGCGGGAATAAAGCCACCCTTTTGAATTATAATTTGCTTTTTGTCTTTAAGTTTTACTTTCTTATCTCTCAAAGTTCGCAATATATTTACGTGTTTGCGTAGAGCTCTTTTGTCTGCTTCTGACAGTTCAACGTTTCCAGAAAGTACGTTCTCAATGCAGTCTAGAATCGTTCTGATTAAACTAAGATCACTGCTTTCAATGATAGCTTCTCTCACCTTTTTGTTACAGTTACAGAGGTGTATAAGACAGGGAAGATTGCTTTCAAATCGTTTGGCCATTTTGCGTTTTTATTGATTATCAATGCTTATTGATTATCGCGTATTTATTGATTTCGCGTATTTATTGATTCTCCCCTGTTTTTATTGATTTCGGTAGGTAAACTCCGGTTCGATCGAAAATATCTGTCCTAAGCCTGTACTGCTCTGGGGTTTCTTGGTCGAGGTCAATTAAGAGATAACCGTGGGGTTTTGAGGTTGCGTGGTTGAAAGATTCCATAAAGTAAGTTGTATTGGTCGGAAACATTTGTCGGGCGAGGTTCATTGCTGTCAGCTTATCTGCTGGATTTTTCATTAAAACTATGTATTGGCAGTTTATCCGATTAGTTCTTTGTTTATCATAAAATAAGTCTTGGGTGATGTGTACGACACTGCAGGACCAGTGATGGCATCCCCGGGTGAAAAGTCGAACCAGTTTAGAATCCTTTTTTACTTCATCCATTAGGTCGTCAAGAATTAGTAAAATTGGTTCTGTGTTCCCTTTAAGCTGTTCCAAGTCAGGTATACCCTCAACAAACTCCGCATCAATTTTTTCGTAAGCCGCTTGCCACTCCGTAAAACACCAAATAACCCTTTTCGGGGGCGGTCTTATCAGCCTATGTGCGTTTTTAACAAGTTTTGACACGAATGTAGTTTTCCCTGCTTTAGTCGGGGCGGAAACCATACAGGTAAACGGGTGCTTGAAGTAGAGAAATTCACAAGGAATACAAGTCATTGAGCTCGCTGTTTGTAAGAAATATTGGCCCGACGTAAGCGCTTTCTATGTTTTTATTGACGTCAAGACAAATCTGAAAATTGTATACCTCTGAAATGAAGGGGCAGTGCTTAGCTGAGGCGGTTACACAACTTCCTATTGAGCATTCATAGTAGAGGTCTAGAATTGCGTTAAACTGGGGTGGAGCGTAGTAGACGTGTTGCCCTTGTTTGGAAATACGTATCCTACCGTCTGTTTGGTAGTCTAAACGAAGTGGTTCCTTACAAACGCCGGTCCATAACCAAATATTTAAAGAAACACTAACTAGAAAAGCTAGGATTAGTAAGACTGTGAATACGCATTGTAAGACGTCCTTGTTTGGGCTCATTGTGAAGCTTGTAAGGTGTAAAATGCAATAGTGAGGATAGCAGACCGTTTTTATGAAGTTTATTAGTTATTATGACTGTTTGAATACTCCCTTTATGCCCTTAAAATTCACTGTTTCCGATTAGTCGAAATATTGGTGAAGCATACCCGTATTTGGTGTAGTTTTGTAGATCTCAACGAGACGAATCCAGTGGTCTTTATTTCATCGAAATCCATACAGTGGAGCTAAAGTTATAACCATTTAACGATATCCCTTTAGAGGAGCAATTAAGAATCCCATTAATTTTAAAGACGACACCAGCTGTCAGCGAAATAGGCTAGAATCTATCAACCAGCTGTCAAAAAGTTAGACCTTACAAACCAGACCAAAAGTTAGTGCATAGGTTTTAAAGTTAGTACAAAGGTATAAACTGAAGTTTAATGAAAATATAAACGTTAATTACAGGATATCAGTAAGTAGCTATGTGATAATTTTTAGTTAGCTAGATAGATCTTGTTGAGAGGATTGGAATGATACCAAACATGAGGCAAGATTGACAACAAAAGGATTGTTTAAATAGTTGTAATATTTTCTAAGAATTTGAAAGCTTTAAAGAAGAGCTAATATGCATTGTTTAAACTAACTAGCAATTAATATGTTTTGTGCCATGTTTGATATAGTTTTGTAGTCCTTATCGAAAGCAATGTGATAGTCTTTATTTCATTGAAATCCGTTCAGTATATCTAAAGATATCCGCATTTAAAGATCTCTCTTTTATTCTTTCAAAAAGCAATTAATCAAGTCCAGGTCTCTTTCTAGCCAGCACTACCGTAGGCTTCAAAGTTAACACAAAGGTTTTTGAATTTGAGGCAAAGTTAGTATAAAGGTTTAATACAAAGGTTTTAGACATGAAAATATAAACGTTAATTACTAGAGATACGTAAATAGCCAAGCGGTGATTTTTACATAATCAAGCAGACCTCATTCTCAGCTTTCTAATGATATGAAGAACACCACACAAACCATAACTTAAGACTAACTACAAAGCTTTAAAGTTTAAACACAAAATCTGGAATTATTTAAGGCCTAAAAGAAGACTAATTTTGTAAGCTATATTTTGTTAATTAATTTTATAGTTTTGGAGGTTACCTGCTACCATTTTGAAGTCCTACTTTTGCTCTATCTAACTATGTTAAGTTTACCTCAGTCCGATTAATGTAGCTAAAGTTATGGCAAGTTAAATAATTGTATAGTTTTGTCTGCGTACGTGTCTGCGGTCTGCGTAGTAAAACTTGTTTTCAGTCAATGAGCGTAGTAGCGTAAAAGTTTACGTAGTGAGTGTGTGCGTCTCAGTGTGTTCTAGTTTTTAGTCTGTCAACAGGCCAGCGAGGAGGGGAACAAAACAACGTAGAAAAGAACTTAATAAAACCTTGCAAAACAATGCAGCAACCAGAACTTATTAAAGATTGAAGTGCAAGTAGTATTGAGAACTTTCTCCAGAAGTTTTCCATCTTTTTTGACCCTGACCGAAAGGCAAATGGGCAAAGACTGAGGCCATATAATAAAGCCACTTGGCCTAAGGCAAAAAGCCCACTCGAACAAAACTTTCTTTATTATTCAATTAACCTCATTTCAATTTAATTTACATACCTTGGACTTTAACTTACATTTAACCTTCAACATCCTAGAAACTTTACCTTTCACCTGTCAAAATGATTAATTACCTGTCAAATTTGATTGATTACACCGGAAGCGGCACCTTTGATCTTTGATTGACAGGAACAGGTGCGACTAGGTCCCGAAAACTATATAAGGCCGCAAAAATCGGGCTCCTCGTCAGTCTGACTCCTACTGTCGTCGCGAGCGGTCGGTTTTTTAGCTCTCTTACTGCGCTCTAATTAGTTAATTAAACGTATACTATTGGTTAATAATTGAGTAATTGGTTAGGTACTGAGTAATTGTTAAAATCGAAAGCTGAAGTTAATAAAAGCATTATTTTTGTAGTTAATAAAAGTAAGAAAAAGTTAAGGAAAGTCTATATAAACGAGTAAAGCAATAAAAGCGGTAACTTAAATTATTCTAAAGTACATAAAAGCGGAAAGTTATATTAAAAGTTAATAAAAGGAGAAAGTTTACATATAAACACTAAATTCATAAAAGCAGTTATAAAACTAATCTAAAGTTACATAAAAGCTCAAATTATCATATATAAAAGATTTATAGACTTAATAGTTTTCAGACATATAAGCGCAAAGTTAATAAAAGTGTCGAAAGTACATATAAAAGTTAATAAAAACGTTTAGTAATTTGATTTTTCAATAGAAAATTTAAGTACTTCAAATCTAAAGTGCATCTATTTTTGAATCATGTCTGCGATTTCACAATTGAATGCTGCTATTGAAACTGGGATTTGGAAAGGAAATCCTGCTATTACCCAGGCCCTCCGAGACCAAGCCGTTTCCCTAATTAAAACTGAATGGGACGGTAAAGAAGTTGTTGGTTCAGATGAATTCTGGACCTACGCCCAAACCTTCCCCAACCTACAGCCCCAACCTGCTAGCACTTCCCACACCTGCCCCATTTGCAAGGAGTCATTCCCCAATTTGGCCCAGCTAAAAAGCATAAGGCAACCCATTCTAAATAATCCCATTTTCCAGTGCCCACATTGTGAGAAGACCTTCACCAGGAAAAATAACATGGTTCGGCATATTATAAAGTTTCACCCAACAGTTGCTCCCCCTTCCTACGAATGCAGAAAATGCGGCTTTAAATATAGGACATATAAAGGTTACCAGGGCCATCTTAGGACTCACCGGGAAGCCCCAAAAATTCAGGACCCTAGAACTTTAAGGCAAACACACTTTTCCAATCTACCCACAGAGGATGCTCCTAAATTGACCAGAAGTGTTGTAAAGGATCTCCCCGAGGACCTAGCCCAAATCTATAGGGAAAATTGGAGTCAGATTAGGACTCGCTACTTTGTTTCATCTGGTGTTCAGAATAGGTATAACTTTCGGCTAGAGGACCCGTCCAAATTGAAGGACCTGGTCAAAATTATATTCAAACTACAGAGATGGCAATTTAAATTTAATCTATCCTTCGGGTTTGTTCTTAGGAACATCGAAGATGGGGAGCTTAGGTATTACTACCCTTCCGGAAATAACCGGTATTTTGATGAGCCTATCCATATTTCGAATGAAGGCGATCTAGGGAAAATTTTCTACGAGTTAGACAAGAGTGACATCCTGGAGTGGGTTAGGCAACAGCGTCCCAATACAAAGTGGACTGTCCAGGAAATTACAAATGTTTGCTTTTATATTAATAAACTTATTACCTACCCCGTGGGTGAGGCTAGATATCTTCCAGATTATGTCAAAAACAACCGGGGCCTTAACGCTCTAATTGCTAACAAAAACAATGGTAGACCCTATCAAGACGATAAGTGTTTCTTTAGGTGTCTTGCTTTAGGGTTGGGATCAAAAATTCATGGTTTAGAGGAAAAAACAAATGAGCTAATTAATCAATGGGTTCAACCCGGGGATGAGTTTAATGGGGTTTGCCTTGAGGATTTGGATGAATTAGAGGAAAAGTTTGATATTGCTATTACAGTTTACGAACTCGGACCTACAGCTGAGGAAGCCGATGAGGAGCCTGAAGATCTCAATGAACTTGTAATTCAAAATCACGAAAGGGATCAGGAAATTACCGACGTAGCAGCCAAACTCATTCGAAGGCCTTTAGGAAAGAGATCCAGGAAAATGGCCATTAACATTTACGAAAACCATTTCTCCTTTATCAAAAATTTAAATAAGTTCACCCTTACCTATAAGTGCTCCAATTGTGAGAAACTATTTCATAAACACTCCAACTTTATTAGGCACTCTAAAAGCTGTGAAGTTGGCATTAAGCATTTATTCCCTGGGGGAGGAGTTGGGCCTACTAAAACTATTCTCCAAAAAATTAGTGATCTGGGAATCCCTGTACCTGAATGGTACTACCCTTTTAGAATTGCTTACGATTTCGAGTGTATGTTTAAGGAAACTGATATGAAAAGTGGGCCCAAATTGATCTACGAAAAGGAACTAATCCCCGCATCGGTTTCCATTGCATCCAATGTCCCTGGGTACGAGAATCCAAATTGCTTAATAACTACTGGAGATCCCTATGAGTTAGTGGTCCGAATGAAGGACTACATGGAAGAAATAGCGGATAAGGCCTATGAACTTCTTAGGGAAATTTATGAGCCCACCTTATCTGGCCTAACTGAACATGAGAAGCTTCTAGCCGACTTCGAGGAATGGTTAAAGGAAGTTCCTACTCTAGGTTTCAACTCAGGAAAATTTGATATGAACCTTATAAAGTCTTGTCTGATTACAAATTTACTTTTAAATGGTCAAGAAACTAAGTATGTAGTCAAAAAGAATAACAATTATATGGCCCTCTCTACCCCCAAATTGTACTTTCTGGATATCACAAACTATCTAGCAGCTGGTACTTCCTACAAAAAGTGGCTAAAAGGTTTTAAAATTGAGGATCAAAAGGGTGCCTTCCCTTACGAAGCTTTCACTTCCCTTGAGTTCCTAGACCAAGGATTCCCCCACCGTGACTTGTACTACTCAACTCTTAAACAACAGGAAATTTCAGATGAGGATTTCACAGCCGTTGTAGCAGCCTGGAGAAAATACAAATTTAAAACTGTAAGGGATCTCCTAATCTGGTACAATAATTTGGATGTGGGCCCTTTCCTTCAAGCTACCGAAAAGATGGTGGACTTTTGGAAAACTATGGGAATTGACATGTTTAAAAGTGGTGCTATCTCTCTTCCTGGGTTGGCTTATAAACATATGATGAACAAAATTCCGAAACACACGATCCTTCCCCTCTTCAGTAGATTCACCCAAAATTGGCATAAATTAGTTAAAGACAATATAGTTGGAGGGCCTAGCTTGGTATTCCATAGATATCATGAAGCCGGGGTAACTGAAATTACAAACGGATTTAAAGTTGCTCAAATTTTCGGGTTCGACGCCAACGCCTTATACCTCTGGTGCACAATGCAAGAAATGCCCACGGGTCTGTACGCCGAATGGAAACCTACAGAAGATGGGAAATTCAAAAGATGGTTACAAAAAGGGCGCAAGGAGGCTATGTGGCTGGAGTATATGGCAAAGGAAATGGGAGTTAGGGTTGAACACGCTTACAACGGGGGACAAAAGAGAGTAGGAAAGTCCAAAGTTGATGGGTGGGTTCAGGAAAAGAATCTCGTCCTACAATTCCATGGGTGCTATTTCCACGGACATGGCTGCGAGTTGGATAGGAACCAGGACCCTGAGGATCGCACTAAGAGAAGGGAAAGAACTGAGCGGGTGTCCCAGGCAATTAAAGATGGGGGTTTCGATCTTATTGAAAAGTGGGAGTGTGAGTTCGACAAAGACCTAAAAGACTCCCCGGACATGCAAGAGTTTATGGAAGAACACTTCAATCTCCCTAAGAAACGATCTATTTTAACTTTCGCACAACTAATCACCCAAATTCAAGCTAGTAGGTTTTTCGGATTAGTTGAGGTGGACATTGAGGTACCTGAGGAAAAGAAAGAACATTTTGCGGAGATGACCCCTATTTTCAAAAATGTGGAAATTTCTAAGGAAGACATTGGGGATCACATGAAAAATTTTTGCGATTTGAATGAATTAATGGCACAACCTAGAAGAGGATTAATTGGTAGCTACTTTGGAAAGAAGATTCTTCTAGCTACTCCCCTAATTAAATGGTATCTAAAACACGGGCTAAAAATTACTAAGATTTACCAGGCTATTGAATTTAAACCTAAGGCTTGTTTCAAAGAGTTGGGAGATGAGGTAACCTACCACCGATCAGCAGCCGATTCCGATCCAGATTTAGCACTCAAGGGAGAAATGTTCAAACTTTTGGGAAATTCTTATTATGGCCGAACCATCACAAACTTAGAAAAACACCAGGATGTAAGATATTGTCAAAGGTCAGGGGCTAGTAGGGAAGTGAATGGGTGGAGATTTCGGAGATTAGATGATTTGGGGAATGGGATATATGAGGTTCAATCAGCCAAGTCCAAAATTGTTTATAGGCTTCCAGAATTAGTGGGATTCTTCGTTTACCAATACGCAAAATTAAGGATGCTTCAATTCTACTACGATTGCCTTAAACCAAATTTGTGGCCCGAAACTTTCCAATTGTGTCAAATGGACACCGACTCCCTCTACTTCGCCTGCTCCTCCAAAAATCTAAGTGATTGTGTCCCTATTAGAAATGAAAAACAATGGGATAAGGCCCTTAAAGATTTCTTTGTCCAAGACCCTAGTCAGAAAAGAATACCCGGTTTGTTCAAAGAGGAATGGACTGGGGACGGTATAATAGCCCTTTGTAGTAAAACTTACTTAGCTTGGGGAAAGACCAATAAAGTCTCCCATAAAGGAGTGAGCAAGGCATTAAATAAATATGACCCCGAAGATTTTAAAAATGTTTTAGAAACGGGAAACACAAAGTCTGGGGAAAATCGAGGGTTCCTACATCCAGAAAATAAAACAGTTCAGTACCATCAAACAAAGGACGCCCTAGGCTATCTCTACCCAAAAAGGAAAGTGCTAGCAGACGGGGTAAGTACGGCTCCTTTGGATATATGATTGTTTTATCCCAACAGTCCTCTTAAGGGCTACTGTATATATTGTACATATGTATTTGCTGTAAATAATCGCTTAGAAAACGAAAAAATAATAAAAATACAAAAAATACAAAAATATTGCATGCGCCGGACTAGGTTAGGTACTGTATATATGTATTGTACATAGGTTAGGTAGGTAGGTTAGATAGTGTATATACGTAGATTAGGTAGGTAGGTACGTAAGTAGTTTAGGTAGGTAGGAGTCCGGTAATGGGCCGACGCCGGGTCCCAAGCCCCGGGGGAAGAACTCAGAGGGACGGAAAGGAAAGTTAATTAGACATAGAAGTTGCGTAAATTGATGACGTAATTGTGAAAGGTCAAAAGGTCAAAGGGTGAAAAAGAACAAGGAAAGGTCAACAGTCAATTACAGATACATACACAAACCCAGGCAGAGAACGGGAAAGGTCAAAAGGTCATTTACTCCCGGGAGTACTGCTCGAAATGCCCTTCCTATACTACTAGCATTTGCCTTTACCATACCCCCCGTTTCTATTTTTTTTTTCCTGCCTCATGTCTCTCTTCTCTTTTCCTGCTTCTTTTCCTCTTCTGTTCTTCTTCATCCCTTTTCATTTCTTTTCCCACCCCTCCTTTCCTTTTCCTCTTTTTCCTCTTCTTTTCGTCTTTTTTCCCTTTTCTTCTTTTTTTTTTCCTCATTTTCCTTCGTGTCCTCCTTCCTTTCCTCCCTGCATTTCCTCTCTTCTTTTTCTCTCTCTCATTTATCTGTTATCGCCACCCCTCCTTTTCATTCTTCTCCTGTTTTTTCCCCTCCCTCCTTCGGTTCGTTCTCTTCCTTACCGTCCTTTTTCCTTCTTTCTTTCTCATGTTGTTTTCTTTTTTCTTCCCCTCCCCCCCAATCTTCTCTTCTTCCTTTTTTATTTTTGCTTCTTTTCCTATAATTTTCTTTTCCTTCCTCATTTCCATCTGTTCACGGGGTTCTTTTTTGTTTTTTTTTTTTTTCTTCCTTTCTTCCTCCCTCTCCATCTCCTTTCGTTCTTCCATTTCTATTTTCTCGTTTTCCTTCTTATCTTCTAATCTCGTTTCTTCTCCTTATTTCCTTTTTTTTTTCGTGCCCCCGCTTTAGTTTATCTCCCACCTTCGACTTTCCACGGTACCAAAACAAAAAACCTTAAATTGCCAAATTTGGCTTTTCCAATTCCCCCTTTTGGCAGGTTTTTACACCTACAAATGGTAGAATTTTGACCCCCCCCCCTTGTCCCGATCCCCCTCACCTCCTTTCCCCATTTCCCCCCTTTTCCCACCGGCGGAGCCAAACTGTTCCCCGGTTCCTTATCCTGTCCCCATCCCCCATTTTACAATTTTTAACTCGCCAAAACCCCAAACCCCCACACAAACATACCACCAGAGCATTCTTTCCCCTCTCCCTACCCCCCCACACTACAAGCGCGTTTCTCGCTCCCCCCACCCACACACTCCCTCCCACTAACTTTTTAACTTTCCTATTTTTCTCCCTTCCACCTCACCTCGTCCCCCCTCCCCCCCCCCCCACGCACCACATAGCACCAATACTCCACAGCTCCGCTTTTCGTTTCGCCCCCCCCCTCCACAAAATATAAAAAATCAATAAGCTCGGATATCCCCCAAAAGCCCCCCCCCCCCCCCCCCCATCTATAATTCCTACCCTCCGGTTGCGGCCCCCCCCCCCCCCCCCTCCCGACCGAACGGTTCCGGATCTTGAACACGCCACCGAACTGGACCCGCCCTTAGCCTGACCCCGGCCCCCCTTTCCCACAAACTCCAAATCCAAATAAAATTTGATTTCCCGGCAAGGTTAAATTTTGCCTCCCCCCCCCCCCCCCCCCCCCAAAAAAACCCCTCACACACACAACACTGTCACCCTTTTTTTAAATTTATTAAACTTACCGTTTTCTTAACTAACCCCCAAATAATTCATAATAAATCCCCGCACCCCATCCATGCCAAAATACCAAAAAGCCTAGTCCAAACCAGGGAGTATATACTTTATAAATTGGTTTTTTTTTTGTATTCCGTAACCTGTCCCCTTTCTCCACCCCCCCCTTGTTTCCGAAAGACCTCCAACCTATACCGGTGTCCTTGCGCCCTACCTAGAATATTTCCAACCCATTTTCCCCAAACTTTAACCCAAAACCCAACCAAAAACCCCCCGAGACCCACCCATTCAAAACCCCAACCCCCAAAATTCCCAAAGACTAAAATATAACAAAAACAAATTAATATTGCGCATCGAACTAAAACTTAAGTTAAAAGTTTAGCCTTGTAAGAAAAAAATTTCAAAAGTTTGTAATAAATTCAGAAAATCGGGTGAAAACCGGGTTAAAGCTCTTGACCCTGTAACCCGGTGACCCGGTCCAAAAAGTGACCCGAACTGACCCGGTGACCCGGTGATCCGGTAACCCGGTTCCATCTCTAGTTGACGACTTCCATGGAAAATTCGACCAGTCAAATTTTAATGTTTTGCGAAATTACAAAATAGTGAGATTATTTCCATGTTGAGTATACCTAATCGTAGTATATAACTTATATATAGTTAGTTACAAACAGACGTTTATTTAAATTACAGCTTAGATTGCAATTTAGACGTTTATGTATATATTTCCTTTGCATTTGCAGCATTTAAGCCAGCAGTAAGATTCAACTACTTTGAATGTATTACCAGCAGGTCCTTTCCTCCACTCATACGATTGCGTAGAAAAAGATCTTTTCAACGATACAAAAGTTATGTAGCTCGCTTCTGGCTATCTCTCATAAATCTGGCAACAACGTAACTCATTTTGAAGAAATATGGAATTCCCAAAATTGTCGTGGAAAGGATGTTTTATTCCCGGATTTGTAAGAGCTGAACCGAACTATATAGTTTTTGTTTTGTTAAAAAGATCTCATTCTACGCAACAGAATGATATATAAAAGTATCTCTGCACGACTTTTACAGCTCAAGTTGTAGTATTTAATTTGTCGAAAACTTCCTTAGTGTGAAGTGTCTCACTCTTCCTTTCGTTGACTCTTGTGCTAGCTAAAGGTTTATGCCCAAAACATTTTTGCTGTGAGAAGGATTGAGCTCTACAACTTTACACTCACGTGAAGGACACAGACAATACTAAGAAAGAAAAGTTGCATATAGGGGTTTTCTGGGTCGCTGAACACAAATCTGAAGTTTTTCCATTCCGCTTTTCGTTAGCTACTATTGAACTAAAGTTGTAAGTTTAACAGTTAAGCTCGGCTTGTATCAAGTTAAAGACAAACTGGATCAGAACGGTTTTCGGATTTGTGTTTGTTTAGCGTCCCAAAAAACTAGTATATGCAATTTTATAACAAAATCGAAGACAAAAATGTTTGGTTTCCCCTTGACCCCCCTTGGTAAGCTAAATTAAGATCTTTAAAGATTTAAAATTTTGCAGCAGTTCGATTATAACCATTTCTATTCAAATGCGTCCATTCCAAATTTGAACTTGAATCGAATACATTTTGCGAAAGTTACGCCTTATGTTAAGTTCACATGTATAAGCGTAATCCCCCCCTCCCAGAGTTCACGGGGGGTCCCAAGTACACGTACAGGTTTGTAAAAGCGTTTAGCTTTTCGCTGATTGGTTGATTTTTAACTACCGTATGCCGTTAGAAATCAACCGATCAGCGAAGAGCTGAACAATTTTACAAACTTGTACGTGTAATTGGGACCCCCCCCCCTGAGATCTCGGGGAGAGGGTCCGATTATACACGTAAATTTGAGATAAGGGAGGGATTAGCCAATCAGATGCGTTTTAGTTTAAACGCATATAAATATATGGTTAACAACGGGAAGTGGTATCCGCCCTCCCGAGATTTCGTTATTAATGTGCCGAGTATATGGCAAGCTTAAAACACTAGGAAGAATTTCTCTCTTCCTTTCATGACTCTTTCTTGATACGACCAAAGATTCTAAACATGTGGGTTTATCTTTAGTTTATCTGCCTTACTCTTACCCAAATCCCAAACACCTTTGTACTTTTCCGTCGTTTGCGTGGTCTTGCTATGTAGTTAGACAACTAAGTTTCCTCTATTATGCTACCGTCTATACTTCTGTTTGTAAACACCTAAACCGTCCATAATTAGCAGGTTTTGTCCCTTCCAAGTAGCCTACAAAGTAATTAACTAGCAAACGCTTGAATAATTCGATAATTGCCTTATTAACTTACGCCTGTTTATAAAGTTGGTTCAGCCTTTACAAATTACTAAAAATATACGTTTGCCAAGCGCATGCTGTTAAGACACCCATTGTATAAAGCTTTCTCAACTTTCATCTTATGATTACTGATTTGAACCGCTTTCTACAAAAGCAGACGAGTAGAATTATGGGCAGGATGGAATGGATTACTACAGATGACAAAACATTTCACGCAGGAGCCTCAACTTCAGCAGACAATAAAACTGCAAAAGATGTGCTAATATCTGTAAGAAATCCTGTATAACATCTTTGTTTATGCTCAGAATGCTTTATGGTTTCTATTTTGGATGAAAAATACAAAAATAGTGGATGGTGGGTGAAAAATAGCAAACATTTTAAAATTGTACTTCCATGTCTGTTTAATTCCTTAGATTTCTTCCATTAAATCAGTTTCAAGGATGGACCCCGTCCGTTCTGTTGCCAAAAGTTGCTGATTTCCAGGGAGAAACATCCGGCTGAATTGATAGTGTCTTTTTGTTGCAGGTACATGTGATAGGAATACTCAACAGTCCGTCGAAAGTAACAAAGATTCTGGGAAAGATGGTGGTAATTCCAGTTTTAGCTGCTGCAGTTTGGTACTCTTCCATTTTCGTGGCATCGTTTTTGAGCCATCCAACCGTGGTCACAATGCAGGTTAAACTTTACTTCTTTTTCCTTATGTTACTTGCCTCTAGTGTTGCCTCCTTAGACTAGGCGCTGCCATATCAGCCAGGGAGTTAGTAATATAACATGAACTTACATATCAGCATATGAGTTAGTGTGGAAATGTTTGAAGATTGCTATATAAAAATCTAAATCTAAAATTAATGCAATCTTGACAAAAGGTCAACGTAAAAATTGTTTCTTCGTGTAAAGACATTTGCCTGAGTAGCTAATAGGTACTCGCCGCTCTTATCCAAAGTTCCGCGTCAGTGGGATTTGTCTTTGTTGGTGGTTGCTTTTTAATTCGATTGTCCTTTTGTTTTTTGGCTAGGCTTTCATAGCATTGATAGCCATTTACTTATTTTTTGTGAGCGGATTAGACCTTGGCTGTTTACGTGCTTTCTTTTGTTTGAAAAGTTTTTTTTAGGATAAATTCATATTGGAGTTGGTCTAAGTTGAGTTGGGTAGTTTTGTTGATGATAAAAAAGCCTAGTCGCGTTTTACTTTTAGCTTTCTCCTCCCGCAGTAAGTTTGGGTAATCTGGCGAATGGGGTCTGCCATACACACACATTTGCACACACATCTAGAATTTGCAGTCTTCTATGTCATTTAGAAATAAACTAGTTTTATCTCTAGAATTCATTTGTTCATTGGTCATTGGTTTAGAATTTTGAATGCAATTGTCTTATTATTTTTCTGCACTGTCACAAAGAACATTATTTGCCTCTCTTTAGTTCTCTACAAATCTTTTGTACTCTTGCAAAATCGAAAGCATCCATATTTGTGATTTCTACTTGATCATAAAAGTAGTTGAACATTGGATGCCAAGCCTGAGTAAAAATAAGAACAGTGAGAATTAAAATTAAAATTTTGGCTTAATATGCAGAAACCTGCATTGAGAAAAATTTTGGAAATAGTTTTGACAGAATAGCACAATAACAATTTACTTCAATCGTGGATGAACAAAAACAATACAAAACATGGGGTTGTGTCCGCTTCACAGCATTAGGGCAACATGTAAACAGCTGAAGTCGCTTTGCCTAAAGCTCCAATACATTTATCAAAATGCTTCAATTATGATATAGTACATGGCGGAGGAAAATTTAATTGTAGAGACCATACAATGACAAAAGGTAGCCAGGCGTAATTAATTTTCATTTCAATTATAAAAGTCAGAAATAATACGTGATGCGCAGCACTAAGCTGAAAACACTGGTGTGCTCACTTTAAAAGGCGCCACGCTTGTTTTTGTTAACAGAGCAAGGTAAATCAAGCATACATATTGCGGTGATCTGTAAAAGTTACTGGCGGTTACAAACATGAAGACAACCACCTTTTCCGAACACAAAATTGAGCCTTTTTTAAATTTCAGGTCTCCCCAAATATTTCCAAACTTTGATTCGCAATGCTCAAATTGTCGTAAAGCTGGCTGACTTTAAAATGCCAGTATAGTATACGAAATAAAATGTCACGTCCGCACCTGAAACACGAAACAATCAGGTAACGTGTCGAATTCCAACTCCACAACTTCGGGATCTTCGCTTAGACGCTCTGGCTCAGCTAATGCCCTAGCATAACTGAAACAGCATAAAATTACCAAATGCTGGAGCAATATAGAACACTTACACTGCTCCAATTCTCAGCAATCTGTCAATGTTTCTTGGAGAGACTCCTTTAGGTATCAAGAGATTTATTTAATATGATTTAATTTTAGTTAAAACAGCATATGCCATTTCCTGCAGTAACTGTCTGCGACTACAATCCTTACATTAAAGCCAGAACACCGTGGTTGGGAGATATAATTGATTTGGTATGAGATTTTCAGAATTTATTCCCTAGATGCATGTCGTAAATGAAGAAAAAGGGGAAACTTCCAGAGAGATCAACCAGGCCAGTAGCTGCCGAACCCTCCTAGTTTTGTGTTTTCACTGAAAATGACAGCTGCAAGAATTGATATTGGTAGAATTTGCGAAGAAGAGGTTCTACCCTAAGCCTGAGCGGCACTCACAAAAATTCATGTCACTGGTTTCAATTTCATAGCCAAATTAGTGAGGACCTTGACAAAGTAAATAACCATGAATCCGCTGCCGGTCGTCAAGTAAATCTCTGAACTTTAGGGCAAATGGTGGGCTCACCCTGCAAACTGTAATTTCTTTAGAACTGATGCACATTCAGTATTTTTAAGTATTCAGTATTTTAATTCAGTATTCAGTAAAGTAAAAGGCTTGTTATTACAATAACCTGCTATGTTAATTTGCAGAAGGGCATTAGCTTAGCGGCGCTGACAGATGGGAAAACAATAAACTACATACCCAGAAAAACAGCCGATAAAAAGGAGGAGGCACAAGGTACAACAATAAATATGTGTTTCCGGTCATGTAAGCAGGTGTAAGAAAGAATGAGATAGACTTAGACCATATAATGTTAACTGGTTATCTCCTCGACGGCGAATGTATCCAAATCAATCGCTCCAGAAATTTTAAATAGTTTTGTGAAGCCCCGCCTCTACAGATGTTCCTATTTCTCTATCAGAAAATTAAGAATATTACAGATTGTTATTGCCATGGTGGATCAATAAACCATATGGAAAAATAAGCGGTAGCATGAGTACATAATGATAAGAGTGTGGCACCACGCCTAGTCTCAGTTTTTACAGCAACAAGCAGAAGTTGTGTGCAAAAGTGTTGTTGAAAGGTCTGAACTTTTTGAAAGGTTGTGTGCCGGCTACGCAGAAAAGCTTTTACTTGATGAGTTGGTTGTCAGTGGTGATTGGTTTAGAGCTGATAGAAGTACTGTTTGCAGCATCATTTTTGTTCTGCCTGGAGGCAGAACTATTTACGCGGAAATTAGATATGATTTGCACTGCGGAGTGAATCTCTACTCAAACTTGCCCTATATTCAGCATTGGCCTAGTATACCGCTGGGCTGTTTTTTTCTAACCGGAGGGGGCAAACCAACTAAAGTAATTGCGATTTACAAAGGGTACGGGTGCTTAGCAATTGCAATTTTATCCATTTTAGTTGTGGCTCGTGCTTTAGTAAGGTCATTAGAAATACTCATGTGTCTTTTATTTATTTATTTAAATTGTATTACTACCCCCCTTTTACGCATATTCGCCATTCTGATACTTTCTGTGCCCCCCTTCAAATTTTGTATTTGGAAACAGTTTCAATAAACACCACCATTTATGCAAATTAGGTCTCGAAAATCTCAGAACAGTTCTGTGTTAGCCGTCTATCTGACTAGTTCATAATTTCATGGCAATTCTTGTTCTAACCCTTTCTTAACCAAGGATCACATATGAGACATCATTGGACCCATGAAATCTTTTTGTCGAAGCAGCCTAAACATACAGCTCTCGTCACTGAGCACAGCGTCCTTTTTTCACCAGGTTAGGGCGCCACAGCTTAATAAATTGATAAAATTAATAGCTGATTTTAGCAGTGACAATTTCGCTGAATTTCCAGATTTTCCAAAGTTTGACGGCTCCTAACTTTTTTGGGTGCATCAGAGACCTTTCAATAATGAAGAGCAATCAATTCTTTATCGATTGGTGTGATCCCATCTTTTTAGAAGCTTCCAGTCAAAAACGGCAACTCGATACGACTGCTTCAGAAAGGGACAGCTTTAGTCTTTAAATTTAAAGTGATTTAGCAATATAGTACCAGAAGCAATCGACCAAACCCCTTTGACCTGAATTTCACAAGGCAGACGTGCAAAGGTGGACTGCAACGGTGCTTCTTGTTTATCGGGTAATAAAGTGATTTCTACAGCGAAAACTAAAGCAAGCAGAACATTCCCAGAAATATGAATTGCCACGAGATTGCAGTTCGACAACTCCATTTTCAAAAGAAAAGCAAAAATAAATTTTGTTCCTTAGCCGCTGCTGGTTTTTTAGTCGGTGCAAGTGAAAGATAACGGTGGTTGGGAAAGTTGAAAGTTTTGGTGGGGGAAAGTTGAAAGTTTTGGTGGATTTCCAAAAGGATGATTTGAATATTAAATGGAAAATAGAAGCACAATTAAACTGAAGATGTGTTTAGCCAATGGAAGTAGTGCCACGCATAAGCAAAACAGTCTAACCTCGGTTAGCGCAGTGGTATCTTACTGCGCCACAGGCATCCTTTTGAGGATGCGTTCCAACACAGCCTTAACAATTGCCTCCAGTAAGCTGCATGAACGGTTACTCAGTTTTACCTCAAATTTAAGTTGCTTTCAAGAAAGAGAAAGATGGCAGCTTCTAGCTGTGTGGGGAGTAATTAAAAATAAAACAATCAATCCGGCTTCCCAAATTTCTGCTGAGGTTGCCGTGACAAAATCCAAAATTTCCATTGTCTTGTGAAATAACAATTTAACTCGCATTAAGTGACAAGTGTCCTATAATTAACAGTGTATCGGTATTTTGTAGTCTTTGCTCCTGTGCAGAACTATCCCCTTTTAGGGGGTCTTCTTGTTATTTTTTCATTGAACCGAAATTCGTGCTGCACACGATGCTTGATAGTTTCGCTGGCATCGAAATCTTTGTACCTGTACTATGGTACGTTGATTCAACTGAATGCCAATGCCAAAGCAATTCCCTGCCGAGTTCCACAAAATCAGAGCATTAGTCGTCTAGTTATAAGTCACCTGAGTGGATAAACTAATACTTTTGCGAATATGTTGCAAATTTCCTGCTACGTTTATTTTTCCTAGATCAGAGAGCACAGGCACATTTGCATAACCACCAAAGCTTGTAATTCTTTAAATGATGCCGATTTTGTAACGCAGCGGAAAAGTAAAGAAGTCTATCTAATACATTAATTATATAAACCAGTTTCTGAAACCCCCCCTAAATACCCATCACAGATCAAAATTTATTCAGGTATACGTTAATGCTGTATTGCACAACTAACCACTCTGGGAATAATATATAATAGCCGGCTACGCTGAGGCGTAGCCGGAATACCTATGTTCTGTTCGCTAATGACTGACCCCCCACAAATTGGATCTATCACTTCAAGCACTACGCTTGCTTGTTAAAGGTCGAAAACGCAACTACGGTTCAATGTGCGTCTGTTGCGAGCTTCAGGACACAAACATAGCGTGCAAATTTCTTTCAAGCGATGGGTCCTCTTTATGGGGGTCAGCAGTTAGCGAGCAGAGCTTAGTTTTTGCTCAGATAACAGAGACTAGACTTAGCGTCATACTCTTATCATTATGTACTCTTGCAGTAGTGAAATTCGGTTTAAAATCTTATTTATCCGTTATAAGTCCTATTTACAGTGAGAAACTTCTGTCGGAATGAAAAATGTCTGAGCGATTGTCCACAATCATGGATTGCTGGAGACAGGGCATGCTACTTAGTCGTTAATAAGACAATCAAACCATTGGCCCTAATGGAAGATGCGAAAGATATTGGAATGGGAACTATTTCCGCAAAAGCTGCCGATAAGCTTTGCCAAACACTACATCCGGATGCACATTTGCCTTCATTTGCAGACAGTTTGCAGTTATACAATTTTGACAAATGCATTCTGTAAGTAGCTTTCTATTAAGTTATGCGCATTTCTGTGTGTATTTGCCAATGATTCATTAGTATAGAAAGAGTATTGCAGGCCCTGGTTTTGTGGTCTAATTTGGGCGATTTCCGAAACTGTAAAATTTACTATTTCACCACAAATGTAATAAGCAACTGAATTGCAATATAGTTTGGGAGAATGCGGTATTAATTTCTACACAAAGAGGAGAAATTTTACAATAAGTAAAAAAGGGTCTCAGCCATACATGTGCTTGGGAGGGGGAGGGGTGGGGGGTTTGGGGAGGCGGCGGTTCACCCCCCCCCCCTGAATCCGGATTTTTCCGCTTTTGTGAGCAACCCCCTCCCAGAATTTCCTCTCCTGCACATGTCTGGTCTCAGCTATTCGATAGAGGTATTGAGTGATATTATGAAGTTAGCACCGGCAGGGAAGATACAAGTTGTTTACATTGTTCTAAGCCTAAGCAGGTTTAGACATAAATTCCCTGCTGCGCCGCGGCGCAGCAAGTCTACTGTAATCAGTTTTAAAATACATAGTACACACAACTAATATATTTCATGTCTCTTTCTATAAAATGTTCCAGTTTTTATTCCTGCTGGAGCAGGAATGGATAAAATGAAAACTAATATGTTTTGTGTATAGTGTGTCATTTCTCTATTTAGACGCCCTATCTTCAACACTGGGCTAGCATAGGTGATTTCTTGGATTCAGTCAGATTACGCAGATTAGGTTTACGTCCTATTTAAGCAGCTCAAGTGACGGCCTGCACGCAGTCTTCGACTGTCAGCAATCTAAATGATTGCAGATTTTTGAGCACCAGTGTAGCTGGAGCTACAAATGGCGCATTAGGCTGAGGTACTAGTTTGCGCTGGACATCACAAGTTCAGCCCAATCATGGCATGGCAAGCATATGCCTGCATTCCCTGATGAGGTAGGCGTTATCAAGAGTCGAGGAAAAGATTGAGCAGCGGAATGAAAAGTAATACAAATTTTGCGCAGTCAAATTTCGCTTCATTTTTATTTGAAGCAGCATTATGCCAGTTCAGTTTGTCAACTGTACTACTGAACGCAATGATGTTAACTGACTGTATTGCGCTATGCAACGATTTGTATGCTAAGGGAAGTTTGGTCTGATAAACAAAAAATATTTAGTAGGATGTTTCAAAGGGATGCTATTCGATATTAAAAGAAATAAAGGTAAGTCAAGTGAAATTGTAAAACAAATCTGGAGCTTCTAACGCTAAAAAAGTTTGGGGCCTTCGTGTTAAGAAGGTGAAGATATATTTTATGGAAATTAGTTCTTTGCACAAAGTGAACGACAGTGACAGCGTTTCTTTCAAGTTGAAAGCTTCAAGTTCAAGTTCGAGCAAGTTGAATCTAATCACTGCTATCAGGTTTTGCTGTGCGATAGAGGTAAGTTTACACGAAGCAAAGTTCGAAAAGTTAAATCTGTCACTTATAACAATAGAACGAATGTCTACAGATGCCTACTTTAATTAAGCTAATTTAATTTAATTTAACTTAAACCAAGGGAAGTTAACATTCAGAGTTCGTGAAGAAACTTCAAATGACTAAAACCCTAAAATCAATCAACTGAGTTGTTTAGAGTTCAGCATTCTAAATTACCAGCTTTGCCGACCCTTCTTATATACATATCTTCATTTCTGCAAAACGTCCTAGACGCTAAACGCCTAGTCCTGGTAAACGCCCATTTTAACGAGCACTTAGTCATTTTCTGTTCCACAACGCCTATTTTTGCATAGTTTTTGCCTGCGCCAGCCGATCAGCCAAGGATGGAATTCAGCAAGCGGCAACTGGCCTGTTCAACAAACATAGTCCCAGAAAAACTTATTCAGCTCGCAGCAGGCGCATTGTTACAGCAACAATTAGTGGGTCGAGATTCTATACAAGTCACTATAAATCCTGCACAAATCTATTTTGCTTTTGTAGTTTGCTTTGCTAATAATTGCGGTATACCATGTTGGGGTGACTTGCGTTCAATTGCGGTTATAATTCGCCGGGTCAGGTTGCGTATTGCCATTTTGGGGAAGTCTTATTTTTGGTTTCGAGTATTTGGAGTAATTGGTGCTTTCGATAATTTTGGTATAAAGTTTAGTGTTGTAGTCGTCTCTAATTCTTGCTTGGTAATTTGATAACTTTTGTCAATTCATTGAGTGTGCGTGTGAGTCTGTTCGACATTTCGTGGTTGGTCAGGATCGCTCATTTCTCCGATATCGCAGACCACCGGTAATCCCTTGCTGTCTTAGGATCCTGACTGAGAAGTAAAGCAGACAACTGCAGTTGATTAATCTCATAGACTCAAACTTCACAATATGATCGACGCCTAGAATAGAATAAATTACAGATCTTTCGTGCTTTCGCGACATTAATGACACATCCCAGTCACCTTCACTTCGAGGTGATTGTTGAATGATGATTGATGACCTTCACTACTGAATGATTGTTCAGAAACGGTATCAAATTTCTAATTTGTATTTTTCCAACCCCGATTAATTTTTATAATCTCAAAACTTATAGGTTCAGCGGCGAGATAATGCTCCTTTAGGGGGCTAATTAGTTTACTTTCTACGTATTTGTGGCACATGTTGCGCTCTATGAAACGATGGCAACAACATAAAGTTAGGTTTAGTTGTTTTTGTTGCGTCCAACACTGCAGTCGCATTGGAACTACAAAACGTACGTATGAAACTGAGCGAGATCTGAGATAATAAAGGAGTATCAGAGCAATGTCCCAGTAACAGACGCGGCCAAAATCGACAACCTCCGGTTTACATTCTATGGTCTGAGTGGGGATATATCATAGCGATTTGAATAACGCTTTCTGTGTACAAAGAAATAATTTGAAGGATCCTCCGAATTTGAACTGAATACGGGATTTCATCAGTAAAAGTTTTTCAAGTTCAAATAGCAACTTGACAGTACTGCTAAAAGTACTGGATTTTTATCGAGGTGCTTAGCACTAATTAGGCGCTCAAAGAGGCCTTTTATGTGCTGCTTCCTACGGTCCGCAAAAAAGAGGCGCAAGAGGCGGAGAGGCGGAGGTCACGAACAGAAGACATGACCCTCAAGCAAATCTGACGTGCGGTTATTGGCCCCTATGACCAACGCTAAGGTGACCGAAGTCACACTCAAGGCAATAGAGACCGTAGACACCAATAACGATTGCCCCCGCAAATCAATAGTAACTAAGATTGCTGAAGTCTATATAACCGCTCGGAGGGGGTAGGATAAAAAACGGTGTATCAGATGGAAAAAGAAGAAAAAGCGACAGTTGGAAGGTGGAAAAGACCGAGCAGTCGATTGTAAAATAGGAAAGCTGCCAGTTGAAAAGGCGTTTTAATTTTTTAAAGCATATTATCACGCCCATAGTAAATGAACTTGAATGAGAAGACGCAACAAACACAGGAGGACGTTTTGCACCCTCCCCATGTTCATTACCTCTGTAAGCCAAACCTAATTATAGCCAAATGGTCAAATTGATAAACCAAAATATGTACGTACTATAAATCTAGCTTGCCAGTTTATGCCAAAATATCTTTAAGATTTATTCTTATACAGTACTTACGTATTCGGATGCCGGTACCGTTTATGTAAGTAATGTGTCTAAGCTCATACCAGATTAACACACGATTTTATCTTTGCTAGGTTAGGGTAGCTTTTCTATAGGCCTTACTGCTGTGCTGGATAACCCCTGGAGTTTAGGGGTCTTTATTCCTATAGCTATGAATGACTGTGGTATCCGTGCACTCACCCACTGATATGTGAATAGGTAGAATGTCTAATCAAGCCATTTAACCACATTGTTTCTAGAACCCATAACTATAAAAGCCCGCTGTCAGGCAGCTGATGTGCATGAAGAACCCTAGGCTAGATTTTCAAAGTATACTTTAAAGCTTGAAACAAACAGTTTTAAGTTAGTTCGGGATGCTTTACTTTATGCTGGGCTTATTCTAGGGATTTTTTCTTGGGGGGGGGGGCTCTTTGGGGGGGCCCTCGGGGGGGCGAGTCATCCTTGGGGGGGGCGAAAATTTTTCTAAATTTTTGTAAAAACATGCTAAAAATTGCGCTATTTTTATAGCAATCGCCAAAAATAAGCGGATTTAGTGCTTAAATAGGCAAAAATCGACTAAAAATCTCCGGCATAGCCGGAAAATTTTTGAAAATTTGGCCTTCCGAGCGATTTTTTCAGGGCAAAAGTTGGTACCAAAAGGGGCACCCACTTTTTTTGGGGGGGATTTTTGGGGGGTTGAACGATTTTTGGAGGGGGGGAAGGGTGTTTATGGGGGCCCCCCCGCCCCCCCCCCCAGTAGAATAAGCCCAGTTATGTGCTAATTCTAACCAAGTAAAGTTGTTATCATTTTCGTATTCAATTTTAGATCCAAATCTGTAGGAAATCAATGAAGCTAAAACTTTAAACTTATCGTCCGAGAAGCCGCAGTTCGTCATATATTTGCTGAATTTATTATAGCCTGATAAAACTGTCTGAACTTTTCAGAAGAAAGGTTGTTGCAAATCCACTGATAGATATTTTCTATGCTGGAATATCAACCAATGTGGTAAAGTCTTCCACTTGTCAGTACTCTCAGTCATGCAACAATCACGTTTATAGGGCTCCATGGAATTCAAGCTGTATCATAAGGTAAACGGTATTTTTGCTACTTGAAATTGATATTGCAGCTTATTTCCTCACTATCTTACCGTGCGAACACGTAAAATGGTGTCGGAATACAAAATTACATTGTTTGCTTCTTGTCTACGTATGGTACGGTAGACTGGACTATTACATGCGCTTAGGTATTATGTAAGTATATGTTGATGCGAACAAAAACGATTCATGTGGTTAAGAAAAGAGCATACTTAACATTTATAGTCTTGCGGTCATACATTAGCACAGAGTACGATTCTGGAGTAGGCTTACCCTAGCTTCAATCCTAAACATCTAAGATTTTAAGGAGTTAACCATAGGTTAGCGGAAGAGTATGGGGGCGTCAAAGCTTCCTCCCAACTCGACAAGGTACAATCCCACCACCGCCGGGGACAAGACGTAACGATAAAATGTCCATGGGATAAACAAAAGTGGCCGGAGAAAACTAGTTTTTGTACTAAAATTGTACAAACTTTCCTGCTTCTCCGGAGATTTTAAGTTAACTATTCAGTATTCGTAAAAATCAGGCAAAACCTTGAAATTGTCCTAAAAAACTGATGAATTCTTTGCAAGTTTAAAAAATCGAATATTTTAATAAAATCAGCTTTAATTTTTCAAAAGACTTCAATAATTTATTCTTGAGATGCAAGCTCCCTTAAATATTTCAGTTCAAGGTACAGTCACAATTTTTTAGACAAGCCTACACAGGACCCGATCCTATGTTAATGCATGAGTTGCGAATTTATTAAATTTTCATTCTGCCGATTTACTTGATTTTTATACTGTCTTACGTTTGTTTTGGCAGTGACTATAAATATTAGCTGCACCCACGTCTTTCGCAATGGTTACACGTTTTCACTAACTTCCAACTTTAGTGACCACTACAGGCTTATTGTTCTGTTACTGCTAGGGAAACGGTCGGCTATTGAGTTTATATTAGGTTCAAGGTCAAGTGTCTAAGTCTGCTTCAATAGCATGCAATATTTGGCCTGTTGTTTATGGAAGGCTTGACTGATTTTTAGGCACAAAAAAATCGTGTTGTTATTTAACTAATAATGTCCCTCCCTTTCTCATATTTTGCTGACACATGTTCACAATAGAAAAACAAAACAATATTTAAGCATATCACTGTTTTGTTTGTTTAAAGGAAGCAGCTATCAGGTTTATGTTTATAATCCGTTCAGTCCACTCATCAGTAGTGTTTAACCGGTTCATACTCTCTATCGCAGTGTCAATGAAATAAATATTCTCCGTTTAAATGAGTGCATTAAGTGTACTGATGCGCCTATTCATTGTTTCTGTGACTGCTATCACTTAGTTCTCCACTTTGGTTACCTACTTTCAAGCATCCAGTGATAGCAATCTGGGATGCGATCATCAAGTTGGGTCGTCACCAGCATTCATGAGCGTTCTTAGATATTAAAAGAACGTAAATTGTAAAACGGCAAAAATGTTCCCACCAAAAAGGGAATAGGTACATAGGAGTGGGGGTGACAAAACTGTTTCAGTAACTTTTTTAAGGTGTAATGGCAGGTACATGAAAATACTAAGTTTTACAATTTTGTCGACATATGTCGGCATAATTTTGACTAGCATTTAATGCCTATGCGCCGTGGAACCGATACTAACTCACTCGCATGTTAGAGTCGCTATCTTAATGTGATAATATGTGTGAACTGTTTCGCCGAGTCAGAATCATGAAACTATTTTCAGATACGTAGAGTTTTCGCTTGGCATGCCGATGGAACTGAATACAACGACTTGCTTAATGTCATCTAGGATGATGTTAATGGGAACAGCTAGCACCTTCATGTGTACAATGCCATATGATGCGGTTGAAATAATTTGTCAGATACAGAAGGAAACTCACAGCATTTGTGTGGGCCATGGTATGATTTCTGGTCGACTATGCACTTCAGTGCAAATCTGAGATGATTCCTCTAGACTGCTAGAGTATTCAGCATTCATAGATGCAAACTTGAACTTCTAGCGAAAAATAAGACAATTGTAAACTACATTTTGTGGTTCATACCACCTGAAGTCACCATTTACACAAAGTTTTAAACCGAGAATAGCTCATGCTTTGCGTAAAACTACCAATTCATAACTATGAAATACAAAAGTGAGGGCTGTGTTATTCAAAATTGCTATTTCTGGAAGGGTGTTGTGACACACTCTGCTAGGCAACTCCGTTTACTCAAAAGTTTTTAGCATTTTTCGATTTTACCGTTTGTTGTTCCATGAAGTTGGAATCAAGGTCTTTGAAATCCATGAAAAATCCAATTGCAATGCCAGAAATCATTTATTATTATCATTTATCATTATCATTTTATTATCATTATCCAGTATTATCATTTTAGAAGATGAAACAGAGTATGTCTTCAGGAATACCAAGAATGATTATGTAAATAGGCTTGCTCATGGAGAATTCTCTGTTCCGTTACTTTTTGACGCACTACTAGCCTATGCACCAGAGCATGTTGAGAGAACAGTATACAAGTTTATGACTGTAAGTAGCAAATCTTCTTGTTATGATGGTAACAATTATGTCAGCTTAGGCTTTGCAGTGTAGTGAGTCTGGTCAATATGAGTCTTTATGTCTTTAGAGCAGCATCACTGAGAGGCACTCAATGCATCTCAATTGTCAGCGTGTAGCTGTTGCCATATTTGCAACGTCACGAAAGTGACCATAAGCAAGGAAACAAAATAAAATTCTAACGAACGCGAATGTTTGTTCATGAACACAATCATCGTCTGTATGTGACAGCTACCGTCACTTGTAAGCCAATTTGACTTTTGACTTCACCTGCGGATCCCTACTCCTATTTACCACCGGAGGAGCATTATTGAGCGGCCAGGTATCAATCCCATAGATCAAGCTTCCCTACGTCACCCATACCTACATCCCAGCATTCCTTTCTGGATCTGCCTGAGCCTGGGTCTATCCGAAATCTACTTACAACCCTTTCAGAGTTCTGTGACCGTATTCTCAAATGCAGATAGGCTCTATCTATAACTAGGAATAAGCCTATCTCTAGCTTCAGATAGTCTATCTGCAGCTACAGATAGCCCTATCTGTAACTAAAATAGCCTATCTGTAACTAGGAATAGGCCTACATCTCGCTACAGATTCCTCTACCTCTAGTTATAAACAGCCCTACTTGTATTCTAAAAGCATGGTAACCCTACCTATAGATAGGTTTAGTCCTAGTTATAGATAGGGGAAAATGCTGACTTGTAATTTGCGAGTCAGCTTTTTAACAAATTTTTTAGACATTGAAAATTGTTACCGGTAAGTTTAAGTTACTTTTTATCGATTGGGATGCTTAGAAACTGCTCAAAATCTAATCATTTTAACCATTGCATTTGTCTTAAGTAAAAGATTTTTATTTATTTAATTTTTCTGTTTAATTCTTTTTCTCAAAACTAGTTACAGATAGGCCTATCTGTCACTAGGAAGAGGGCTAAAGAGGGCTATCTGTAGCTTAGGACTAGGGTTACCTCTAGCTAAGAATAAAGCATAGCTAGCCTTATTAATGATACGTATAGGTTACAATTAGCTGTAATTATAACTAGCTTTATTAGTAGCTTCAACTAACACCCCAAAATCTAGTTACAGATGGGGCGATCTGTAACTAAGTTTTGGGAATACGGCCCCTTGTCGGCATGTCCTGGTACATGACCGTTTTAAAAATGTGCATTGCGGTTCTAATTTTCAATTACAATTTTTTGCCGAGTTCTAAGTTATAGATCTAAGGCGAAAATTTCCCCGGGTTTACTCACAATTGGACTAGTGAAGACACCGGTGCGATTATTATTCCAACCATCGGTTCATACTAATCAACTGATCATCGGTTTTGTAATAGAATCAACGTCAGCCCCACCTGGCCTTCACGTACTCAATTATTATTTACCTCCACTTTGTATAAAATTCAGCAGTGTTCGTATTATTTGCACACAAACTAAAACTTTCAGTGTTATTTCAGCAACTAGCCCCACCTACACTAGCTTCCTGTGTGCATAAATGCAACTCTTATTTTTGCAGCGGTATTTTAATTGCATAGATCTCGCATAGCAAGGGGCAAAAAATTTTAGGATGTCATGAACTTTTAATTTTGTGATAGGTTTTGTTGATTACCCGTTTCTATCGATATCACAAAGAGGCATTTTGGAGGTGTTGCCATCTGTGCCCAGGATATGGTTCTAACCTAAACTTAGATGTTCTAATAGTAAAGCCCACTGCTTTATAGCGTTTATGATGCTTGTACCTGATGCGCCTCGGCGCAGCAGGTCTACTATAATCGGTTTGGAGGAGATTTTAACACACACGCAATGATATTCATAGACTACTCTATAAAATACACATGTTACGGTTTTGACATTCAGTATGCAATATACATGAGTTTATGCAAATTAAGTCTTTTGAATTAGAGAAGTTATAAAGTTTGTCTCGTAAGTATAATCACAATAGGAATAACCAAAATAGCATTGTAGATTTTTTCTGTTAAAGAAAAACTTATCTGAACCGAATAGGTTGCTTCTACCTTCCCTTACGTAGTTGGCTTTCTTTCTTGTCGTAAGGTTACATCGTTGTTAGTTTGTACCGTTTGTATTATGGCTTTAAAATTAATCAGTTTTCTCAGCTGTGTATTAGAGCATACGATATTCTTTGACTGAGTATCTTTCACAAACATTTACTTTGCTAACTGCAAGAACTGATTTCCAATCCTATCGAATCCATGGCATTCTTGGGCATATAAACAAACATCTGCTTGGATTGTTAGACTTTGGAACCTGTAGGTCGACTGTGTCTTTGATTAAGTTCGGAATAGATGCACTTTTCTGAATAATATTTATAAGCTCGCAGCAGTCCTTTATTTACAGTAAATATGGTCAAAGCAAGCTCATTTTGCACAAATCTCTTGTTTGTTTAGCTAGCTAATAGTGAATTCAGGCCAATGTTGGACAACATTAAGAATCATTTAGTTGCCGCGGTGTTCTCAGAAGATGCTCCAGTCTGGCCTATAAATACCGAACACAAGAACCTGATTCTCACATGCTACGTTAATGGTCAATATTGCGAAAAGTATTACTGTTTGACGTCGATAACTACTACCGTATAGTTGGATATAGCTTAGCTTATATTATACGGAGTATGAATATGAGAATCTAATGAAGTGTCGGCTTACTTGATTGCATACTTATTGTTTTATTTGGGTTAGGGTAATGGACTGTAGAAGGAGTTGAGACTTGAGATATGAGTGCATCAAAGTGAACAAACGCTATTTGTCAAACAAATCTTTTCTAGCATTACCTTCTAGTGTTTCATCCATTACACACTATTATGATCCGTCATATGGTTCATGTTTCCAGTTTTTAACTACGATAGAATGGCCAGGAGAATTGAACGGTAAGGCAATATTATCTTCAACATACCTAAATTCTACAACATCCATTATGAAATTCGTTAAAGTGGATGAGTTCAGACAATGTCTTGCAAATCATTGCTAAAGTGGTTTAGCTAACACCTTTTTAATAATATTCACTCTGTACAAAAATCAGCATTTTCTGCCAATTTGTTGCTGAGTGGTCAGTCAAGTCTTAAATTTAAGACCCATTGATATATATATATATATATATATATCAATACTGTATATATATATATATATATATATATATATATATATATATATATATATATATATATATATATATATATATATATATATATATATATATATATATATATATATATATATATATATATATATATATATATATATATATATATATATATATATATATATATACTGCTTGTAGGAATGCGCATGGAAATAAATGCAACGTCTCATGAAAGCTTGCATGAGCACTTCTCTATGGGTAGCAAAGTAATCATTCATAGACCATTTGATGAAGTCGTTCCGGGATTGGAAGGTTGGGTCTTATCAAGGCTACAGAAATACTCATTTGGAGCAACGTTTGTAGGTATTAAGCATAACAGTATGAACAACAAAGTAATATAATGACAATATTTGTTTTGCTGGAACGAAAAGGAACTTTGACATGCTGGTCACCTCTGGGAGAAGGATAATTCGTTGGTTTGATAGCATGCTCTTAACAAAGAAAGTAATACTTTCTTGAAACAACGGTTGTATAGGAGAGTAGAAAGGCAAACAACACATTTGTCCAAACTAGACGCGCATATTGCAGGAACATAAAAAAACGGTATTTGTCTTACCTTATATCGTACTGTGTCCCGCGAATGCGGTCTCATCGTCTCTCCACACAGACGTCCCGTTGTCGTCTGCTAGAAACTCAGTGGTTCCAGTTTTGGAGGATAAACAATGGCTTTCCTTGGACCGCTGCTTAGTCCGACCTATAAGCAATTTTGTACAAATGTTTGTCTACAAAAGCCCCACAAATGTTTGCCACTGCCCAGCTACTTAATTATAATTATATATAGTCAGCCACTAAACATGCTAAACAGTATCATTATGATTTATGTTAGTAAATACTGAAAACGATATTGAATAATGAAAATACTGAAACGACAGAGCCTGTGATGATAGTGAGTGATAACCTTTGGTATTTGCACAAAATATTTAGTAATTGGTAGCAGAGTAATTGACTAAACGTGGACAAAATAACTTGTTGGCCCTTTGTGTTGGTTTAGGTATCAGAGAAGCTCCTAGGGAGACCTTACGGCTCGTGCGAACCCGAGCCACATGAGACACCTGGTTACTTCTACAGCAACACGACATACAATTTGCATGTAAAATCTTGTGTAAATGCTAACAAATATCACTAAAACCAAAAGGTTGTAAACTGCAATGTATGCCATAATACATTTTCTTAAACGCCAGAAACTGCTTATCCCTTTCCATTATCACATTAACCCTGTACTGCACAAACAATTTTTAAGAATAGCTGCCGAATAGCAGAAGGTTAAATCAGGTTTTTGAATGTGAATTGAATAGTTAATCTTCTGCTATTCTGCTACTATTCTTAAACTTTATTGGTGCAGTCCACGGTAAATGTCATCCGTAGTCTAGATGTACTTTCTTGTACATCTCTCTTAAGACACGCTTTTTCAATATAAACTAACGATAGTAATATAGCTGTTCGCTGTTCTGTTTCGTGTGTTTGACTGTACGAGTAGTTTCAGGCATGCTATTTGGCCTGTTATCAATATCATGTGAATAGAAGTTGTGGCTGCTATGACAGTTCGTGGAAATTGCCTCCAGAAGCAACCCCTATGAAATACTGCTTTAGAAATATTGATCGTTGTGAGAAATACTTACTTATTTAAATTTGCAAAATTTGCTGTAGCATAGTAATGCAAAGGGTGCTTCCTGAACCTGAAGTAGCATTAACCATAGTCCCCAACTACAGGGAATAAAAACTGATTTGTTCAATTATCTGCGTTATATATTTGTTCCACTTTCCCCCTACAAGGAGTATTGTTTCTCATGGAATGGTATTTCCGGTTTCAATCTTATTCATAGTTTTACTCCCTAGATGTTCACGACTAGTTCAAGTTACCTCGTTATCTGGTTTAATTTTCAGATTCATGCTTGACTGAAACTGCGGGACTTGAAACTGACAACAAGCAAAATTGGACTGCGTCCTGCAACTGTCCATTTCCTTGCCGGTATGATAGTCCGCTAAGTGTATGTATTAATTGACTTTATTTTTTGCGTTCCTGCGGAATCGCAAATTTTTTATAACATCGACTGTATAGGTAAACTAGCCGATACCCTGTCTAATGAGTAATTAGCGGCTCCGGAATATCCACATTTACTTCGTACATACATAATTGTATGTACAAATAGTCAGGCTTAACAGATGACATGGTCAGCCACTAAACTAAAATGGGAATACAAACTACTACAAAGGACCGGGGAACGACCACGTTGAATGGTCAATGTTACTGAAGAGTACAGGTTTTCATCAACGACCATAGGAATAGTGGCGAGACTCGAAGTTTGTCGATGTTGCGGCAGGCAGGCAACAACGTAGGCCGATCTTTGATTAAGTAACAACTGATGAACGGAATGTAATCCATAACAGACTAAGGGCAAAGTAGTCCATTGTCGGTAACGATCTAGTGACTGGAGAATAGAAACCGTAAACTTGTAAAATGGTTAAACTGAAACCGTAAGCGTGTCAGATGATAACTATCCGTCTGTCAAAAGTTCCTTGTCCCGATAGTCAGCTACAATTCATGTTTTTGCATAACTGGCAGTAGCTCTCTTGCTTTCACAAGAATTCGCAAATGATCTAAAATTTGTTGGACCTATGCATACTAAGCTAGGACCTTCTCCGAACTAAAATCCGCCCAAATTAGTGGGGACATTTCCACTCGTGAACGCGGATAAATTCACAACACAGCATGAATTTTTCGTAATCAACCCTAATTTTCTAATAGAAGAACGCTAATCCTTTGATCTTGGGATATTCATATTAAAACCTATCAAGCTTCATAATTCTCTCCTGTTGTAAACAGTAAGTTTTACAAACTATTGTCAGTTTTATAAATAATGTCCATATCTCTATTGTCAGTAATGATTAAAACTCTGAAGGTATCGACAATTCTTGGTAGAATATATCCTGCTGGGAAGCACTTCGGAAAAATAAAATGCGGCGAACATACCAGAAAGCATTTGATTTGCTTCTAGGTGTACTTTATAACAATTACCATGGATAACGTAAATTATACCTTTTCTGACTCAACATTATTGTATTAAGCGACATTTTGACTCCTTATTTTGCAAACAACACAGATATTGAAATATTGGAGGTAGATTAATTCCTTTGTCAAGTTTCTTAGAAATCGAACTATGATACACCATTAAGACTTAGTTTTTGTCAATTTTTATTTCAAACTTATATTAATAACATATATTTAAACTTAATACATGTAGAGCTAATTATTTTATATGTATATATTATTGTCGTATTTTCGTTGCAGAATCTCTTATTATGATGTGAAAGTTAGTTCTAGTTTATACAAACATGAAGAGAATACGAAGCAGGTATTTACAAGCTAATGTGGGATATTATCTATGATCTGACTGATTTCAGAAAGAAATTCGCGTTGACGCGACATGCTCATTTGCATAATAACGTAATTTGAATATTTTACAATGTTTTGGAAAAAGTCAGTCAGTCGTCAGTGCGTAGTTATTTGGTAGTGTATAGGTTTGCTTTCGATTCGTATAGTTGGGGGTTCTGCGTTGGGGTGATTGTCTTGGGATCTGAACGGCAGTTCCCATTTTTGGGTTCTTCTGTTTTCATTGGTCACGTCCCTTTTGTGGTTTTCGAAATGATATATTAAGTTGTAGCTTAGAGTCTGAGTTTTCAAAGCTTA
The DNA here is from genome assembly GCA_030248195.1 of Trissonchulus latispiculum. Taxonomy (NCBI): domain Eukaryota; kingdom Metazoa; phylum Nematoda; class Enoplea; order Enoplida; family Ironidae; genus Trissonchulus; species Trissonchulus latispiculum. Next base: position 126,400 of record JASAND010029144.1, on the reverse strand, counting down.
TATTTAGGATTTATGAAGTAAAGTCGTAGGGGGTTTCTCTTATCATTAGGACGAAGTAGAACGGCTGTCTGAGCCAGTAATAGATTTTTCTCTCGGAAAATACTCTCTAACTCTCTCTCTCTCGTTCTCTCTACTTTCTCTAAGTTTCTTTTCTCTCTCCACTTCCGATTCAGTTTTAAATGTTTCCGAAGCCCGGAAAATAACAAATCTTCAGCGCTTGTGTTGAAATTTTGTGTGAGCCTAATTGCTACTACGCTGAGTTTAAATATCCCGGAACTTCTCAATCTCGGAAAATTTTATTTTTTCGAATTTGGATGTGCCATGTCCATTTTAAAATGCCAATTTAAAACCTCACAGCTGGCACAGAGTTAAAATTTTCTCTTCATAAGCAAAAATTGAAAATTCTTCACCTTTGAACATCGGTCTCAGTAGCTGTGCACAAGCTAGTTTGTATTTTTCTGGGGACGGGGGCGCAAGTTTATTATGATGATAGAAATTATAATTATTACCATGATAGAAAATAGCAACTTTGAAGCTAGGGTCTAGCAGCCAGCAAAAATCTTTCATCAATTATGTTGGTGGTTGTGGAAAATGAGGGGATCGGGCACATAAACGCAACGGATGAACACGGCTGGATATCAACTATGATCTCAGTATCGATATTTTTTGATCTGGAGAAGTCAATTGGTAAGATTAAAGGATTTCTTTCTCCCCGACTGCAAGGAGATTCTTTAATGCAATAATGTAACTGTTAGTTGGTTAGCTCTTGATCTCTAAATCGATCTCTGCTACGCAATTTGTTACTTTAAGTAGATATTTTAAGTCAGGAATCCAGCGGCTACAACCCACAGAAAGAATTTTTTGTACATAACTTTTAACAGCACTGTTTAAAAAGGTTAGCACTCTTTATGATGTTGAAATTTCTCCACTGCGAGTACACTGGAGCCCGTTCTGAGAGGCCAACATAATAAGTTTAATACTTTAGCAGATAAGGCAGATATGTATCAATCATTGATAACGTTTAAATAAAATTTGGCAAGCTCAAAATGAAACTTAATATAAAATATAGTTAAATTGTTGAGTTCTCAAACATAAATAATGTGAGAATGACTTTTATTGATATTTTTATTTTATAGAATGATTTTGGCCTAAGGCAAGTTCTTAAAAGTTACTGTATTGTGTTTTGTGCTGTTGCAAGTTCACGGTCCATGCTAGTATCAAGAGTACATAATAGATAAGAGTAAGAAACTCTTACGCTAGCATGTACAAATTATGTAAGGTATGCTCGGTTCATTAACTCGGGACCCCCCCCCGAAACTTTCGGGGGGGGGGGTCCCACTTTGCACTAACTACACGCTTTCATATAAGCGTGTGTCTGCTCGCTGATTGGCCCGTTAGCCTTAAGGCTTATTGTAGGCAATTTATTAGTTATTTTAATTAATTAATTATAACTTTAATCAGGTTAATGCAATTAAAAAACTAATTTGACAACTTTGTAGCATTTTTTCTGCTCTTTCCAATGATATAAAAACTGTTGCATAAAACAAAAATTCGAAGGAATGCAATGTGCAACAATTTTTATATCATTGAAAAGAGCAGAAAAAATGCTACAAAGTTGTCGAATTAGTTTTTTAATTGCATTAACCTGATTAAAGTTATAATTAATTAATTAAAATAACTAATAAATTGCCTACAATAAGCCTTAAGGCTAACGGGCCAATCAGCGAGCAGACACACGCTTATATGAAAGCGTGTAGTTAGTGCAAAGTGGGACCCCCCCCCCGAAAGTTTCGGGGGGGGGGTCCCGAGTTAATGAACCGAGCATCCCTTACATAATTTGTAAATGCTAGCGTTAGAGTTTCTTACTCTTATCTATTATGTACTCTTGCTAGTATGCACAACAACTTGCATTTTGCTTTGAAGTACATTGATGTGTTTTATGAGAAGTACGATCAAAACTTTTAATAAACCTTGAGTGGGCAATACTGCATCGCATACAGACGATGCGATGTGTACATGTTCATCGATAATGTTTGTTCTTTTAAACATTTAATTCTGCATGCAAGACTTATGGAATTTAAAATTTAAAATTATATTTTAGCACAAATCCTTGAATTCGAAAAATGCTTAAGGTCAGGTCCAATTCAGATGCTTCAAAAATTAAACATTTACCTTGTTTTTATGATTGAAAAGACTGGTTTAAATGAAGTACTATAGAATATAAAATTTGTTTTAAATTTTGAATGTTAGTATATATACACTGTTATAATTGACGCATTTGATTTGCCCTTTATTCTTAACATAAGTTAAAACATAATTTGTTTAAGTAGTCATAATGTTGCCATTAGCTGCAAAGATGTTTTCGTTTCAGCGTACATGTTCCCTCTAAAAGTTTTGTCAGTATCTACACAACCTCAACTGGATACCAACAGTTCAGCGAGCATCCGGCCCACAGCGTGAGTTGTTAAACAAATGGATGCTGAGTGGTAGATTGATATTAATGCGCTCTGAGTAGACACCAAGCCTATCTAATATCCATTAGTTTGGTACAATCTACACGCTACGTTGCTTACAGGTAGTCGATATACTGTCAAATTTTGCTGGTTTCCTTGGAATAACAGTGGGTGCTTCGTTCATTTCCCTGATAGAAGTGTTATATCTCATGAAGTTATACATATCAACTGGGAGAAGGTTTTCGTTGGAAGTGATTCTTTTACATAAATAGCTAAAGTAGATAAAGCAAATAAATTAAAACAAAGGAAGAACTGTGTATTTAAAGTAGCTTGATTGGATTGATTTGACTGGGCTTTGCGCAAGGCTATGAGTCACTGATGGTGCCATTTAATGGGGAACATGCAAACAATATTGCAGAAGGATAACGATAAGAAAGAAAAGCAAAATGGTAAACTTCAGATAACGCTGCAAGACGAATTTGATTCTCTATCCAGCTACAGACGGATACAGTAAACAATGCAGGCCATAAGAATAACAACGTGAACTGACTTCATTACATAACATGACAGGAAGACTTCTTGATGTCCAGAAAGGAAGATCACGAAAACCAACACCTCAAAAAAAACTGAAATAATTGGAACACCCAGTATACAGTTTGACCAAAATTTCGGATAAGTTTTATATGTTCAGTTATTGACAAAACTCCAATATGAATGTGAAACTTCAAACTTCACCACAGATTAGCATTTCGCAGCATTTTTGCTAATAAAAATTGGATAGTTAATGAGCTAAACTTCTATACATATATTTTCTTCAGATGTATCGCTTCTGATATGTTAAGCACTGAAGAAGATAAAAAAGACGACAGGCGAACAAAAGGCGTGGGACAAATGAAGGGCCAATGGAAAAATCATATTCTCTCAGCAAAGCCAGACTACTCAAGTAGATCAGAAAGCCTGAGGGGCCCGAGCGGCCCGAAAGAAAACTCGGGCCGGGCGGGGGCCGGGCCGTCTCGTTAAAAACTTGGCCCTAGCAGTACAGGGTCCGCCCGAGCCCGAGCCCTGCCCGAGCCCGAAGCCCGCTTTACGGAACTGGCGCAACCCTGATTAAACAAGGTGTGCATAGGCAGTGGGGCATTATTAACATAAAAAATTAGGATGCGGCTCCAATCTCAGAATTTGAATCTGCAACCTCCCGCAAACCCCACCAAGTTAAGGCACCCCTTGAATTGGGTTGAGTATTGAGAAACTTGATATGTCAACCGGAGAACGATAGCGGGAAAAATGCAACAAAATAATCAGTTTCAAACCGTAAAGAATCGTCAGTAGTCAAAATTGCGCAGCAAGAAAAAGTTTTCAAACAACAACGTGCAATGCAATAAAACCAAACAATTCATCTATGATCACTAGCACCCTTCAAGAAAAACAGGGTAAACCTAACACGGGTTTACGCCATCCCCGGGTAGCGTAACCCAACCCCAAAATGCTTGATTGAATCGGGTTCCACCCAACACTGGAATTTTGGAGGTAACCCGAAAACGGGACCTGACCAGGGTTAAGCTTAACCCTAGTTAGAAAGGGCCGGCTCTGACTGATCGAATTCCTCTGAAGGATGATACAACGGAGTGGATTTAATGTCTTGAACCTCAATTAGTTTCTGTGCAACGTTAATTAAATAAAGCGCTCAAAAAGCAACTCTGCCATCACGTTTTAGTAGTTCACTAACTATCTGGTGACTTTTTATGAGGGGAATGCTTATTTTTCAAAATCAAGAAAGATGGTTATGGCTACGATACGAATTATCAGACTACCTCTAAGAAATGTAAAAGGAGATCGCCGCGTCTATTCTTCAAAAAAGTTATGATATACTCACAAACTTATTAAAACAAATAAACTTACAAAATACTTTTTGTGAGAGAACTGTGCCTGTTTCCGGAATCCTTCAAAATTGACAGTTTTGCAAGGTGTGGTGTTTTCGACTATTAAGTTTCGTAAACTTTTAACCTTTTATCTGGAGGATCTGATCAGCTACGTGTTGACGAACGGTTGCTCTTCTAAAGAAAAGTTTAGAATAATTTGTATTGGTTTATTGCTTTTGATTCTACCCAAAAAACAGACTTTTTACTTTTGAAACTTTCACGACTCCAAAATTACTTTATGTTTATGTTAATCTGCTTCCAATTAATTATATTAATTTTTTAATTTTTTTAATTTTTTGAAGGGGTGCTTAAAATCTTTTAAAACTATGATTCTGAAGTAGTTAACATTCACGTTTGATGGAAAACTTGTCGTGGGTCAAGTGGAACGGCCAAAGAAGTGTAGAAGGAATCAGGACTACAATGCTTGCAGCATGAACTAGAGGCAAGCATAAGTTTTTCTTCGTAAACTTGAGTCTCTTATTTCGCTGACCGGTAGAGGCTTGTTGTCAAGTTTCGCCTACAGTTAATGTCAGCAGTTTAGGACAATATTGTGCAGTTGATTGAGGGCTGGTAATAGACATGGCGGGTGAAAAAGGTCCCTCTGTGTCTATGTCTGTACCTCAATCACTTTAAGAATCCAAAACTCTAAAATTCTCAGGGCCTTTTCGCGCAGCGAGCTAAACGAGTTAAAAGAGTTAAAATTAACTCAATCCTTTTCGCGCACAGGGTTAAAGCAGTTAAACAGTTCATTTTAACTCGCCTGCAGGGTTAAAGGAGTTAAAATTTTTTAACTCTACTCTTTTAACTCGCGCGCGAAAAGGCCCTCAGATACAGCTTTCAAAACGCAACTCCTGACAGCAGCGGACATTTCCTTACTTTCCTATTTGAGACTAGGCTTCCGAAGTAGCGATCCTATTCTGCAGCCGTTGTTTTAATACAATTTGCCTTCCAAGGGGGCTCTGCTAGATTTCAGCCAGTCTCCACAGGTATGCGGGGGCAACTTGTCTTGGAGAGAACAAAACTGGTTGTCCTGGGCGATACTGCAATAACCGTCTTGGCCTGGGGATTATGTTTTTTGTCCATAGTATTCTTTTCTCCGCCTCTTGTTCGATAGCGGTCTGCGGAGAAAAACACCTGACAGGCCTCACGAGGAGCCTAAACGGTGTCGAGCCCTCACCAGAAAACCTTACATCTCCGCCGTCATTACAGTTTGAGAAAGATGAAAACATGATGTTCCTGGTCCTCAGAATGTGTTTGAAGGAATGCCCAGGTTAAAAAATATGCAAACGTCAAGTTGCTGTTCCTCATCGTTAGAGTTGATTTAAAAAAGCTATGGAAGGACAGCATATGTGAATAACAAAAAGCTGGAGGATCAGGAAGAACCTCCATGTCGCAATTTTGCAATAAGTTTCAATGCAAACGACAATATGTTTTGATTTCAATTTGACTTTATTTGAGGTTCAAAGCTCTAAGCTTATATGTCTAATTTACAATATGCAATGTATATGCGTAAAGTTGTTTCCAAGGTATGTTTGTGAAGACTCCCTCTTCAAAGATGCTGTTGTTGAAGTTGTTATTGTTGTTGTTGTTGATTTCGATGTTGCCAAAGCTGGATTGGTATTGATCCGAGTTATAGACATTTTCGTGTTCAATCCTGAAATTTTGGGATTGGCTAAACTCCAGTAGTTAATCCAATTTTAGCAAGGCTTGGGAATGAGTTGCCTTAAGGTGCTGGTTCTTGTTCGTGTACTTTTGGGCTTTAAAAGTGCAATTGTCTCTGAAATTCATTCAAATTACAATTACATCATTTAGCCTAGAAAAGATTTTAGAAAAGTCGCGGCGTGAAAATTTGAGTTTTGGCGAAATTTACTTTAATGCACTGTGGGCACCCTACACCGACGAACTTATAATCATTCGAATCGTTTACTATGACCTACGACATTGCTTTTATTTGAGAGTAGTCTTCGACTCCTTACTGTTTAAGAGTTAACAGCGAAAATTGATTTTTGAGGTCTAAAATTGGCCATTTTCGAAAAGTTAAATATTGCATTAAATATCGACAGTTTCAACAGCGCTGGTCCGTCGGTCAAATATTGATCATATTTCCAATCCCAAAGCACATGTTATGCACGACAGCATAACAACGCACAGCAACGAGAATGTGAAATTTTGAAAATCGCAACCGGATTGTTTTGAACGTGGATTTCTCTCAACTCATGCAACCAATTAGAAAATGGCTTTAGACACGCATTTGTGGGACACTTGCCGAGGGCTGTTGTTCATGGTTTTGCGTTTTGCCTTTCCGTTCGAGAGAAATAAGCATCCAAACTTGAAGGTTTTGACTAATTTTACTAATTTTAATGTACATTTTTCTCATAACCGTGAGCTTACCTGATCACTGAAAGATTTCAGAAAAAATAGCCCTCGGGAAGACGTTTCATTTGAAGCCTGAACTGGTCGCTTTTCTTTACCTTTCCCACATTTCGAGAAATCCATGTTCAAAAATTGTTTCCTTGTTATCGCATGTTCAAGTCGAAGAGTTGAAATGAGACAGGTATACCATACCTAGCTGTGACAAGCACATTCTAGGCTTTAAAATGATATAAAGATTATCGTTGAATTCCAAGAATAAGCAAATTTCCGTTTTTCAAAATTTGCTGCAAATACCAGCGCCTTAAACAGTAATCCTATTACAATTCAACCCAGTCTTCAGAACCAACCATAGTTTTTAGCCCAAAATTATTCAACCCAATATTGATTGCATGGGTAGCTAATACTTCAACCCACATTGAGGGTCAAGATTTCAACCAGGATTAGAAGATCCTCCATGTTTTCCATTTTCAAACAGCAAACCTACCCCAGCAATCGTAACAGCAAACCTATTTTTATGTCAACGAGGAAATCTAGACATCTTTCCAAAAGTAGCAGTAGTCGGCCTGATTCCGATTTGCAGTTGATGATACGATTGCTGTTACAGTTGATGTAACGAGATCATATTTTCTATCATTCATCATATAACTATCGTACCACGCCAGATTTTGACTTAGTCCCAGAGAATTATACAGGTGGCAAAATTATTTGTTGCTTAAGTTAGGTTAGTTAACTCTGATGGTTTTTGTAATGTTTATAAATGCAACCGACAGGCAAAACAGACCCCAGCAATTTAAGCGTATCCTATAAACACAAATTACATGAACCGATGTTAATTTTCGTGCCAGAAGTCGGGTAGCGACTCACATAGGTAACTACTTCCGGTAGGCAGTCTTTCAAGCCCACAACTTAATCGTTCTGCAAAACTGTTTGAAGCTGTTAAGTCCATCAAGGTACGCATCGCAAGACGTGGTCAACGCCTGTTACTATGCCCATAGTAGGGAAGAATCTGTGATGCAGTTATCCTTAAAAATCTGTAAATGGAAATAATTAGTTTACTGAACCCTCTAAAGTTTGGTTTCAGTTACGCGGTGCAGTCGGCCGGTGACAAACACTTGTCAAGCTGACAAACACTTAAGGTGGTGATTCCCTTTGGTCACATAAAGTTTGCACCATTATTACTCATTCATTACTTAGAGTTAAGAAGCCATTTTTATATCAAAATGCAGCTTGACATTTTCTCTTTTTAATGCATACCACAAAACCAACGTTGCTTTTCTAAAATATTTTTAATACATTTTAGAAGAAGTATAATCTTCCAGATTTTTTGCAGACTCAAGTAAATTTTTTCGCGAAACATCGGTTATATCATTAGATACCTCCACGAAATAGCTGGGGTCGATTTTTTGTTTATTGCGAAATCGCTCTTCGTTATGGAGAAATAAGCTGAAATGTGTGCGCAACCTGCATTTTGCCTACATTTTCCAAATTTGTCAAGCGATTACTTTAGCTAGAAAGCAGTAATCGGGGCAACTAAAAAAACGTCCCTGGATATATTTGTGCAGAACTCATTTGTTAAGTACCAGCCCTCCAGCTTGCATGGTGAATGCTCCACAATCTTTGGAAAAAATTGGTCGTATTTTTGCAAAAACTACATTTTTCATAATAGCAGCCTACGGGATAACTGTTGGAAGACGATCATCCGTCGAATAATTTGCCCCTGTGAGACCTTCAGATCGACGCCCTTAGTTTGATTTTACGGCTTGTGTAGTTCAAGAAATGACGGATTATTTGATTTCTGCAAAAATGACAAGTTTTCGACACCAAAACAAGAAAATCGGCTATATCTCACGCTAGAGAAAAGCTAGAAAGTTGCCTTAAAAAGCAAAAATGTGAAGCTTAACGAGATTTTTCAAATGAATATAGCCATAACTGTATAGCTGCTGCCAAACTTTCAGAAATTGGGAAAAACCGCCCTGATCGGAAATCTCAAATTTTTGAATCGGCATTGCGCGGAGGGTGTTAGAACGCTAAAAGAACGTATTTTGGAAAGTTTCGCCAAATTTCATCTTGATGTGCGCCGCCAACCAACAATTTGTGCCCAAAAGGAATCACCACCTTAAGTGTCGTTTTAAGGAAGCCTCATTGATGTTGATACTTTGTAACCAATTAATAAGCTGAGTACCAATTTTCTGCAGCCTAATCCCATACAGAAAGTACATTAATTAGATGAAAAAACCGACTAACTGATATTTCCCAGACTTGGAGTGGTGCTACGCTCACCCCAAACCAGATATTTTCCAAAATTTGTGCAACGTTTTGGTAAAACGCCGGCCAGTTTGGGCTTTTTGGAGACCACAGGTCGCCGCTCCGGAGCAGATTGAAAGTTCAAATTTATGAAGCTTTAGAAACCAGTTTGCAAAGGTTGAAGGGGTATCATTATTGAAGTTGTGATAGTTGACTGTGCGTTGACTCGACTCGGTTGACGACTTCAACGACAACAACACTATGGTGACATGAAAGAATAAGCACTGAACTAAGAGGCTTACTATTCTGAGCAGATACTTTTTAAATTGAATGAAGTCTGCACGTACTAGGTGTTTAAAGGTTTTAATAGTGAACGTTCTCCTTTATCTTTAATCCTGGAGTGTCTAAAGCTTATTCTTCTGCGGTGATAACAAGGAGGAGTCTCCCTAGTGCGCTACGTGTTACGTTTCGACTGAAGGCAACCAGGGGCCGACACTATCAGGAAGGGGTTGTGTAGGACCCGCATCGATCCATTTTTGGATTAACTCCCAAAGTGTTGGAATCGACATAGTTCCGTTTAAATTCAGTCCTATCGAAGTAAGTTTTGGATGCAGAACTTTCAATTCAATTTTCAACTAAATTCTCAGATCTCATATTCAATCCTTTGTTATTTCTTTACTAAACAAACAAGTTTTTACCATATCCTATTAAGTGAGCTTGAGCTCTGTGCTATTTCAGCCACCTTTTTAGATGACTCTGCGAAAACAAACCTGAAAAATAGGATTGATATCCTATCCTATCTTCGCGAGGAGAGGTGAAAGAAACCGACTTTAGGCATTGCCTAAAGTGGCATTATTATAGCCTAAACTAAATGTTAAGTTAGGTTAGATATTGAGGACTCGATCAAATCAAACTCGACCCTCTTATTTAATGCCTAATGACCATTAGCTTGGCAATCAAAATATTGAGAGTACATGGACTCCGCTTTGTTCAGCGCAGGTAAACTCTGGTTTGCGCTGAGCTTTGGTTCTAAAACTGCCCAGCAATTTCTCCATTGGCTATTCTGGTCACCTTTTTCAAAAGATCGTAGGCGGTATACTCCAACACTTTGGACTCTTGACGATACTTCGACTTTGAACATACTGACGCATCTAATGAGCCAATGTCTGAATCTCACCGGAGACTCGCTTCTGAATAAATGCGAGATACTGCTGAAGGGAACAGCGAGATTCAACGTCAACGTCATAAGGTCAACTGACATCTTGTTCCTGATAATCTATAATTCATTTATAATTAATCTTGTGAGAGTATGTATGGTTTATTTCCGATTCTTCGGAATTTCGTTCCTTTTGTATCCACTTGGAGTATTCAGCCATAACTTGCGTCTTCGTTGGCTGAAGTCCGTATGATAAACTGAGGTTTTTCTACGAAAGTGGGTGGAGCTTGATGGCCCCCACTAGTAGAGTGGGCCAAAGTGTGGAAAATAAAATTGTCTCAAAAAGCAATTAAAGTAAGTCTGTTTTCAATGTATGCTTTCAATATAGCTAAGCTAAAAATGTCTTGTCTCAATTTCCCCCTCTCACCCCTCAAATTCTTAGTATATACATGACCAATTGAGCTAAAATTCGGTAGCGGTATGTCTGCCACCACGACACCACGTTCAGCTTAAATTTTCGCGAAACCAAAACATTTCCAGTAATATATTTGAACTCATCGTGGTTGAAAACATAGTAATTCCCGTTGTCGAAAACAAACAATTCCAAATTTGAGCTCAATTGAGGAAGTTTTAAAAAATTTGGGGGGTAAGGGGAAAACCGAAACAAGACCCAGCAAAGAAATGCCTGAAAATTAAATTTTTTATCTAATATGTAATTTAGAAAAGAAACGATTTTATGCCAAAGCCAGAAAATGTTTGAAGGTTTTTTGTTGTTTGGTGATCTTATGGGGACTGGGAGAAAGTCCGAAAAAGTGGGAGGGAAACGAGTGCGTGGGGGTGGGACCCAATCCAAGCAAGAGGGATAGCAAACGTGTTAAAAAGCTAAAGAGCATCTGATGTTACCTGATAGGTTTTCGCAGGGTCCGTCTACTTCTCAGGATCTTGTATGGGCTCATCCTTTCATCCTAAAATATAACTAACAAGTATATACAAGTTATGCTTACAGAGTATATATTAACAAGTATATCTATAAATAGGATAAGCTTTGTGTTATAAGTTGAGTATTCGGAAAAATTATACTCTACGCAGGTTTTGATAAATTGGAATAGATGAAATATTAAATTAAAATTACATATTACGTAATATTAATGCACAAGTGATTATTATGAATTTTATATTATATATTTAGTTTTGCTTACGAGACAGTATTTTGGAATTCGTAGAGAGCAGGGATTTCGTTCATTAGCTGCTAAAAATATACAAACATTAATGATAAATATATATTTACTATAGTTGAGGGGCGGATTCAGGAGAGGGGGGGCGGCCGCCCCCCCGTCGCGATTCGAAGGTATGAAAAATTAAGGAGAGAAAAAGGAAAAAGGGCAAAAAACCTAAATTTTCTACTTTTTAACCGCATATTTATTGCATTTATGAAGAAAAAGCTCTGCATGCATCCGATTTTTCGGGGAAAATTACAATTTTTGCCTAAAAATGTCAAGAGTTTTAAAAAAATGTTCTCAGTTTTTCAGTATGAAAAGAATTAAAGATCCGAAGATCAATTCTATTGCAAAAACAAAAAATTTCTTCAACTTCTAGGGGCACAGCCCCCCCAAACCCCCCGACGAAAAAATTTTACCGCCCCCCGTCACCAAATCCTAGATCCTATATTGCTATATTTCAATGTGTATATCCAAGTTTGTATGTAGCTAAATATATGTGTATATATGTAAAATAGCAGTAAAATAGAGATGCACCAGCTCCCTTCAAACCCGGAGTCCCAAAATTCATCTATTTTTATGGAAAACTTTGAATTTTTGTCAGCCGACCGTTTATATATCTACTGAATTGGCGTTCATTGTAATTTGATTTCCAGCTATAATTTTTATCATTTTAGCTGAAAAATCACTAAAAATTTCGGAAAATGACCATCAATTCTTAAAATTAGCAAAGTTTGCCTTTTCATCGTATTATATATAATTGTATATATACATGTACTGAGATATATAGGTCTATATATATGTATATATATAAATATATATGTATATATATGTATATATAATATATATGTATATATATATGCATATATAGAGGTATATATATATTGAAAAATGTAAAAGAAAGTAGTTTACATGTAATGTTATATATATATATATATATATATGCATGCAAAATATATTTGAGGAGTAGGTTGCGTAAGCTAAGCTAATAGACAGGATACGTACTTGGCAGGTCCTTGTAGTATGGCCGGAGTTCCTGTCGCTCGCACACTTCAGGCGTTCTCCAGGTTGGCAATTTGGGCGGCGGGTCCAGATCAGGTCGAATGTAGAGGAACGCCGAGGGCCGGTAGACGGGTCGTTCCTCCTGTTCTTCTTCCCCCATTTCCTCTTCCTGTTCCTGTTCCGGTTCTGGCTCGGGTTCCGGGTCGTCGACCTCCATCGCCTCCTCAGCCTCTTCGAGTGACGAATCCAGGATCCCGCTGATTCCCGGTTCCTGGCCGTACTCGATCTGGGCGGGCTGTTCCTCCTGGCCCAGGGCCACTTCGACCTCCGGCAGAATGGCAGAAGCTCGGACAATCACTGCCTGATTCACGAGTTCGGCCGGCCCACTCGTGGTTGCGAGCGCGCTTAGAACTTCGTAGCTGGAGTCATGATCTGATGCGGGGACTTGATCGTGATCCGCTTTTTCCGTTTCTGGCTCTGGTTCCGGTTCCCGTTCCTGTGGATGGTCATTGAGCTCGTCCTCTGATCTAAAATGGACAAAAATTGTTGTAAGGTCATGCTAACTTTATGCATGTATCAAATAACATTATCACAAAATATCTACGAACTTCATAGAAACGTCCACAAAGAATTTATAGGTTTTGCTTATTTTTCCTTGATTTTTTACTAACAAAATTACTTACATACTGTACAGTTCGTTTTTGACTAGGCTGAAATTATATATATATATATATATATATATATATATATATATATATATATATATATATATATATATATATATATACATATATATAAGTTACTGTAGGCATGTTACGTACATATATAGAATATGGAGTGTATATAGACAGATCGAGCATATCCATAATGTCCAAAATAGAAGTGTGACAGACAGCAGCTTATATATATATACCTCAGAATTAAGACATCTCGAAGCCTCCGTCCACCCTTGGTCCTGGTCGAGGCCATTTCCGTGAGCGGGACAAGATCGGCATGATCAAATTCGTTAAGGGCCACATTGACAGATTTGAATTCAGGACATATTCCGTAATAGACATCAAATTCTCCAGTCTGTTATTCTCCAAAATTAATTTCTGAAATAAAAAAATATACATATATACTTATTTTTGACACAGTATATACGTAAATCGTATATATGTCGGAGCGAAAACAAAAATTTGGCGTATTTGCAAATTTCGCCAACGAAAACGCAAATTTGTGTTTTCGCTAACGAAAACCCAAATGGTTCTCACTCTAAGGCTCCAACTAATTGTCAGTGTAGTAAAGTGCAAGTAAACATGCATATATAGAAACGGTCACTGTGTACAGTACGCATATGTGCACTATATTTCTCTGTATTTATGTATATTGGTTTATTCACAGCTGTCTTAGGTAGTTGTCACTACTATTGGTCAATACCACGTAAATACAGTAGTCCTTTCAATCGATTGCTCCGCCTTCACGAAGCATAGAAATCTAACGGAAAATCATGCCGAGTTTAAAATGATAAATATAAAGGAAAGTTATAATTTATAGAGGTAGAACTTAGAATTAAGTAGAAGAAACTTGACATTTTCTAAACAAATTAAAATATCGTAGTACTGAAATTTTGGAATTATTTCAACCTAAACCTTGTTTAATGAAAAATATTCTTAACTTATTAACATTTCTTTTAAATACTGATTCTGTCGCAAAAAATGATTGAGATTTACATTAAAAGAAGTTTTTTAAAGATGTGTTTTTCAATACCGAATTTTCGCAGTGACGTTTTTAACTGTTTGTCCAACATTTAAAACTATATATTTAATAGTTTTCGCCGTTGTGGAAAACAATACCCATATTGCTTGCTTAGTCTTTGTAAACGATATTTCAGTAAAATTTCATACCTGTTCCAACTTAGGAAAAGCCATAAGCTTTTTCCGAAAGTAACACGAAGAAGAGTTTTGCGGCGCCAATTATGAGATGGATATAAAATTTCAGAAAATTTCAGTTATTGAGCATTGTAGTTGATTTCATGCATTGCAATTACTGGGAATATAATGAAGTTTTATTTTTTAAAAGTCCTACTTTTTACTAAAATTCCTACCTTATTTCCTACGTTTTTGAAATGTTCTTCCAACTTATTCTGTAGTTAATGAATTAATAAATTAGTATTTAGTAGTTATTTAATATTTTCAACAACAAATTTAGAAGTAGTAGTAGCAGTGGAGAATAGTGTTCTATACGAAAGTATATAAAGTATTAGGATTGGTACAGTACTACTGTGAGAAGGGTTTGGTGTGACATGGCCCAAATTTGAATTGACCCAACCATTCTGATTGGCTGTTTTCGTAATATCAGCTAGCCAATAAAATGAAAGAAGGGGTACGGTAGTTTGAACGATTGACAGGAAGAAAAGGAAAGGCCTAGAATTTGCAGTAAATGTCGATTATAACAGAATTTTACAATTCTACGAAATTCCTGAAACAAAAGAAACTATTTATAACAGTTTGTTGCTTGTTGCGAGAAAATATATGCATAATAAGTAGGCCCCAAAAGGGGCAATATTCCTTCGTGGACCTTAATAATTTCTTTTGAAATTACTTACAACTTTGCTTATTCGCATATTTCTTAATTATGTACTATGTACTACTTACTACGTGCTCAAGCATAAATCCGCATGAGTATAATCAGTTTTAGCGCATTTTTTAGCATTGCTTTTTGTCAACCGTTGAGCTAACCAGTAAAGCACACTTTGTAGCGAATAACTATCCATCAGCTAATGGCCGACGAGGGCAAGTTTACGCACTTTAGTGTTGACTTGATACACTCACTCAGTGCAATGATTCTTGTTAAAATGTCAGTGAGTTCATTGTGCCGATGCAGTTGCCGCCACATTACATCGATATTCAGTCCTTCAAATTTTAACTGATTCTTTAATATCCAATACAAAGGATTTCATTAATGGTGATCTTCAGTATGATTGGAGTATTATATTTCGCTATTAGTTTACGTACTCTTATATCTTATCTTTGAAAATTGTCCGAAAACTTTGAATTTCTCAAAATAACAGTGCTCACCGTAGATGGAAGTTTGAAGATGAGCTCTAAATCCCATCTTCAAAGATCCATCTATGTGCCTATGTGCAGCCCCCACGCTACACTTCCGCACACAAAAATTTGCAACCATTTAGATTGCTGACAGTTCCTAAACTGCGATAAGACTATGACTTCCGTCGCTTATATAGCCGTTAACCTAATTTGCATAAATGAACTTCCGCAAAAAATGCCCTATACTAGCCCTGTGTTGAAGATAGGGCCTTGATATGATCAAATAGACAAAATACATGCTAAACATAGATAGAAGTCGATTTATTCATTCCTGCTCCAGCAGGAATAAAAACTGTGCTGGGAAAATGCTCTGAAGCTGGAATTCAACGTGCGTCCACCTGTGGACTATTTAACCGTGATTAGTCAACTGGTCCCTTCTATGCCTCAGTGAAACATTGATTGATTGATTGATTTTTTATTTGATTCGTCTATATTAAATGTAAAATTTTGTACATACAATTGTGCTAGAATTTGGCAAAACTGTAATTGCAAACTTTTGTATTGTGAAGTTGTGCTAGAATTTGGTCTGAACACTGTAACTGTAACTGTAAAATGTAAAATGTAAAACTTTAAATGTAACAGTTTGGAATTTTGAATTTGCGTATTCTAAATGTTTTTATAATTTTGAAATTATAATTATTATAATTATAATTTTGAAATTATAATTATTATAGCTATCATTTTGAAATTATATGTAAAACTTTGGAATTTTGTAAATGTTTATTGTTTTTGAAATTTTGAATTACGTACATGCATTCTAACATATTAATACTGATTCTGCTTCCATTGCTACTTTTCTTATCATAAGATCAAACATAACATTAAATTTCATAATGCACAGTTAAGGCAGATGAAAGTAATATACTGCTTCAGTACAGTGGTAGGCGGAGCTATTATTCTTCAGTAGACTGCACGTTATGAAAGGCGGAGTTTAAACTAATTGATTGACAGTTGGGCCACTTCAAATTTGGGCCAAAGCAGACTACACCGTGAGAAGATAATTGATTGCAATGCAATACATTGCACATATGCGTACTGTACACAGTGACTGTTTCTATATATGCATGTTTACGTGCACTTTACTACACTGACAATTAGTTGTTCTGCAAGGGAATAAAACAGCTAGAATCTTAGCGCTGGTTGTTCTCCACATGGCCGTGCTACGAAAATTTTAAATTCTTAGCAATTCAATCCCGTCCTGATTTTGAAACCTCAACGTTAACTTAAATCAGAAGCTTTGTTCCAGGAATGTTTCATTTTAAACACCAGACAGGCTATTGAGCAGGCCCATGAATTGGTTGGCGGTTTCGTCCGTAATGCTGTTGCTTTCCAAATTCAGCTTAACCAGATTTGAGCAATTCTGCAGAATCTGAAATATAGCTTATATATATAAGCTATGCATAATATATAAATATGTGTTTACGTTGTTTGTTTCAGGTTTATTCCCTGATTGCCAAGTCACTCGACTCATGAGAACCTGAAGACGAGAATTGATATGCCGTCGCATTTTGAGGTATATATGTAGTTGATTCACAGTTTTACTCAGTTTCCTGTAAAACTGGGCATTGTTTTGGGGGTTTTCTAAACTTATTCAACAGAAACTTCAAAACATCTGAAATTTTTCAACAAAAGAAATTTTTCAAAACTTGCAGTAACAACAGAATCTTATGGCTAGGTTCAGTGTCAGATGCACTTGATTTCAGACATGGGAGAAAATCTAGAGCTCTACAAACCACATAATAGACCAAACGAGCATGCAATTCCTAGACTATCACACTTATCACTAGCACAGCCAAAACAAATTCCATAAAGTTTCGGAAGTTTGACGGGAGTCTGGCGGCTGAGAAATTCTTATATATATTTTTGTAAATTTCAACAGAGCATTCTTTGGAAAAGAAAAGAAGAAAGGCACAGCACCTTTCATGTAAGGAAATAATATAAAAACAATAAAATCATACCAATTTTAAAATTTATGTTTGAGTACCAGACAGGAATTATGATTTAACTTTAACATTTAACTATTTAACAATTTAACATAAGGACAATTTAACAATTCCGCACAGACGGCGCAAAAGGGTTTTTTGAAGATGGCTATTTAGGCATTCCAGAGTATTCATTTCATTTCATCCAGCAAATTCATTCGAATAGTTATCGGAGAAAAAAAATGCGGTCCCCCTTTGCGAAGCGAAAAATATAATTTCGCGAAATCGAAAAATGTTGCGATATTTAAATTTGGAGTGGTCATTTGGTGCGTATTTTTCTCTTGCAACAACCATTTCACAGGAATTAGCCAAGTTTCGGAATTCAGGCGATTTCAAATATTTTCTGATTTTAAAGAATTTTTTCCAATACCAAGAGCACATAATAGAATAAGAGTATCAAACTCTTACACTACTATGTTCTGACTGAACATGCTTGACATGCTCGGCTCGTTGACCCGGGACCACCCCCCTCCCGAAAGTCTCGGTGGGGGCCCCAACTAACACTAATTACATGCTTTCATACAAGCGTGTGTCAGCTCACTGATTCGTTGATTAGCTTAGGCTTACAGCAGGCATTTTATTAGTAATTTTTAATTAATTATCACTTTAATTAGGTTAGTGTAATTTAAAAACTAGTTCGACAACTTTGTAGCATTTTTCTGCTCTTTCCAATGATATGAAAATTGTTACACAATACAAAAATTGTAGGAATGTAGTATGCAACAATTTTTATATTATTGGAAAGGGCAGAAAAATGCTACAAAGTTGTCGAATTAGTTTTTAAATTACCTTAACATAATTGAAATTATAATTAATTAAAAATTACTAAGAAAATGCCTACCGCAAGCGTAAACTAATCAGCGATTCAGCGAGCAGACACACGTTTGTATGAAAGCATATATATAATTAGTGTTAGGTAGGCCCCCACCGAGACTTTCGGGGAGGGTGGGGTCCCGAGTTAGCGAACCGAGCATGTCAACCATGTTCAGCATATAGTAGTTTAAGAGTTTCATGCTCTTCTATTATGTACTCTTACCAATACCAATAAGATTGTTTTCATTTGAAAACTCCTGACGGGCTGACACAACAACCGTATTATCCGGATTTTGAAGTTTTCTCCAGTATATACCCCACAATGTGAATATCTTTTGAAAGCTCTTGACGAGTTGTGAAACCAGTCTAACCTGATAGAACAAGATTTGAGTGCGTTTTAAGAGTTCATTCGAGTACAAAATTTGCTCAGCTTGTCAAGACCTTTGGAGCTATGCCAGTCTTGTGGGTATTAAAGAACGTTTGTAAAATCCAGAAGTTTTGAAGAGCCAATATTCCGGAAGCTGGCGTACTTTCCTGGAATGGTTGTGATAACAAACATAACATGCTTCTTTCTCATCAACCAAATTTCTGCTTTCCCCTTCCTTGCCCGTCCGCCTCTCCTAAACGAAGGAAAATATTCGGCCTGCATACCTTTCGAATCAGCGATCCAGATTCTTCCAAATTTTCGTCCACTATGTTCAGATGCTTGAGCTTCTTTTGACGAGCAAGCCCCCGCAGAATTTCACTCATGGCACGATCGTTTGACTCGTTGACGCCCATGTGGAATGTTTCCAATTTCCTGAGTTTCTAAAAGATAAAAAATACAAACATAAATAATAATAATAATAATAATAATAATAATAATAATAATAATAATAATAATAATAATAATACTAATATTAACAGTAGCAAACAGCAATCAATTACACGTAGTGAAATTAGCAACAAGCTTCAGGCAACCTGCTGTAGCTTTCCCCGAAAGGACGTTTTTAAAACTTTTCCCAGAAAAAAACGTTTTTAAAAAAAGTTTGATATATATATATACATATATATATATATATATCGACTGCAAAATTGGTATACTTTGAAGTTTTGGGAGGGCTAGTGTTTACCTGGAGGCTTTGGCCAACAACTCTTATGACTTCAGGCCCCATTCGATTTCCCATTATGTTGAGTTATTTCAGGGCCTTCAGTCGTCCACTGGCTTCTGCCAGCTCCTGAAAAAAACAAAACAGTATATCACCGATATATCAGCAAAGGACGGGGATGAGTTAACCAATTCAGAAATACTGTTCCCAAATCCCTGTCCCTGTCTTGACGAGGGCCCGAATCCGTCGAAATTTTGGGGCTGCTTAACTGGGTTTTTGAAGGAAAATTGTTGGAAATAGTTAATTTTGCTCACTCTTTTGAACAGAAACACACCTAGGCAGTAGATTCTTGTTCCAAATTACAACACATTTTGATTTTTTTCATTATAAAAATTTTGTATTTGGACCCAGATCTTAGGCCATGGCCCAAGCCTCGGTTGTGGTGGCACTAGTGCGTCACCACCCCGTTTTCATGTCCGTATGACATAATACATCAGAGTATAATAATGCATGACAGAGAATAATACATCAGAGTAAGAGACTCAGCTGCAGTAAGAGATTCTTTTGCTAGCACGTGCTTAGGTTATCTCGGTATGTTAACTCGGAGGTCCCATTTGGCATAAAAACGTGCTTTCATATATATAAACGAGTGCCTGCTGCCGACTCGCTGATTAGCTTAGGGCTTAGGTTACCGTAAGCAAGAGGTTATAATAGGAAGAGTAAGACCCTCACCTCTTCCTAATAGAATAAGCTTGTAATATGCTCGAAACATTAAGGCCGAAGTCTCTGAGAGAAAGCCTAATAACTGGAGCTAGCAAAATCGTACAGCAATAATTTTACATAATGATATAAAGTATATAAAGTATAATCAAGAGTCCATGATTTTCTCCTATATATTAAAAGAAGAGTGAGCCACTAAAGGGCTCCTCTTCTTGGCATTGCGGTGCTCCGACCACAATACGCGAATGTTCCCCGTTTGGGGGGGGGTCGACAAGCATACCCCCCTCCCTTTGGTTGGGGGGGGGGGGGGGCAGCCGAATGGTCCCCGTTTGGTGGGAGGGGTAGCCAAAAGTATTCCCCGTTTGGGGGGGGGGGGGTCGCTGAAAGGGGTCCCCGTTTGGGGGGGATCGCTGAAAGGGGTCCCCGTTTGGGGGGGTCGCCCAAGCAGGCTAAGTGTTGCTCATTCTGATTGGCTGTTGGCGACCCCCCCCCTAACTTTATGTATTTGGCTACATTAGGCTAGGCTACATTGTGAACTAACCAGACTGCTGGTTAAACCAATCCCGGCTGTGCCGACAAACGACTCGTCCAGAATGATGGAATCCAAATCAGGCTTTTCCATCAGAGCTTCCATTATTTCTTCCATGGCGCAGGGGCCGATGCTGACTCGATAATCTCCACCCTGTAGAGGTCATCCATCTGTCGGATTTCGTTTCCGATGGCCAACCCTGAAACAAAAATGGAATTATATTAATGTTCATTAATATTTATTAGCTACGCATTATTAAATTACAGCTAAATTCATTAGTTAGTACAGGCTTACTGGATTAAGAGGCTGCAACTAATACCACTAGCACCAAATTGTGCAAAATATGTTCGGTTTGTTAAGGGCACACTTCTCCCCACTCCCCTCCCCCTTAGAAATTTTAGGGAGCTGATGCAGCTGTGAGCCCCAGAGCTTACTTGCTCGCTCGCTGATTGGAAAATCGGCGGCCTTAGGTTTGCTCATAAAGAGCTGACTTAAGTGGGGTCCATTTTGAGCCATTTTTTCGACTTTCTCCGATCTCGCTGATTTTTACATATTTCGTTGTCCAAACGGTATATTTTAACGAGTTTTTAAATTAAAGTCGTAAGTCTTACGGTTGTCGAGTTATTTTACGTCAAAGTTGAGGTTTCATGTGTTAAACATAGGCAGCGGGAAAGTTGCCGTTTTTTCGCGTTGATGAATTACGTTGCCTTACGAGAAACATTGATGAATCTGAAACAGTTTCACATCAAAATAACGCTGAAATTTTAATCTTGAAATTAGAATTTTAATTTTGGCTAAAATTTTTCAATTTTTGAAAAATTAAAATTTAGCATGATGCTAAAATCGTATTAAATTTTAATCTTTCAAAAATCAAAAAACATGAAGGCCTAGATTATAATTCTAATTCCCCGATACCGCAGTTTAACATTTCAACGTTATTTTAATGTAAAATTTGTCCAGATTCTTTAATGTTTGTCGACAGATTTTTGGCGCACTCGAAGAAAATGACAACTTTCCCACTGCCTATGTTTAACACATGAAACCTCAACTTTGAGGTAAAATTACTCGACAACCGTTACACTTACGATATTAATATTAAAAACTCATTAAACTATACCGTTTGGACATTAAAATGTGTAAACATCAGCGAGATCGGAGAAGTCGAAAAAATGGCCCAAAATGGACCCCCCCCGTAAGGGGTAGAAGTCTTACGGTTGTAGAGTAATTTCACCTGAAAATTAAGGGATTCTTTTGTTAAACAAGGAATTCAAAAAGTTGTCAGTTTTTCATGTGCTTCTCCCCACGAACGTTAATGAATCGAGACAATTTATACATCAAATTACTGCTAAAATATTAAACAGTGGAATCAGAATTTTAAAAGCTTTAAAGGATTTCAACACTCAAAGTTGAGATGAAATTACTCAACAACCGTAATTTACAACTTCAGTGTTGAGAACTCGTCAGAATACACGGTTTGGATAATAAAATATGTAAGAATCAGCTACATACATCGGAGAAAATCGGAATACGACCCCAAAAGTAGATCCTTTTTAACTTTAAGCTAGTGAAGTCATTTCTATCTGATAAATGTGTATAGTTGCACAATATGTTTATGCACGGAAGTATTGTTTTCCAAGTAGTAGTAATTAATTATTACATTAGACGTCTCATGTATATAATTGGTTCCGTATATGCCAAACAGTGGTCCACCCACTAAATCTCCCATGGGCGTAGGCGCTTCTGTGGATTATTTAAAGCCCTTTGCAATGACTTCTGAACCGCGTAATGTATCTTTGTGAAGAAAGTAGTGAGTTTTTTTAGCCATTTTATGTTCGGAATCCGTGGCGTTTTTGTTGGGCAGACCAGTGGGAATCTGGTATATAAGCTGAAATTTATCGAATCTTAAGAAAACAACAATTGTAATGTGGTGTCCAAAATATCGGCCAAGGGCAGTTTTTGGTTGGCGGGGGCGGGTGGGTGTTTTTTGGAGTACTGAAATTAAAATAAAACTCAAAATTGCTGCTTCCGGAAAAAACTCCCATAGTCCACTGCTTGGCGTAATACGGTACATAGTTAATTGATGACTGGTTTGTCTAAGGCCCTATTTCTTTAAAGATTAAACGGATTAGATTAAAATTAATCCGCATTAAAGAAATAGCACCTCGGATTAAACGGATTAAAATTAAATTCAGTGAGTTAAACGAGTTAAAAGGATTAAATTTAATCCTATTTCTTTAATACAGCTAGGATTAAAATTTTAATCTAATCCTGTTTCTTTATTCACACTTCGGATTAAAAACTCAACGAGTTAATTTTAATCCGACCTGCTTAATCGCTGTTTCTTTAAAGATTAATTTTAATCCGTTTAATCCGCTGCCTGTAATTTCAACTAGTTTTTAGTCCCCGTGCAGTTACGCGGATTAAACTGATTAAAAGTCGGCGGATTAAATTTTTAATCGCTGTTTCTTTAATGGCGGATTAAACGGATTAAAATCAACTCGTTTAATCCGCGGATTAAAAATGGTCGGATTAAACGAGTTAATTTTTTAATCCGTTTAATCCGTTTAATCCATCATTAAAGAAATAGCAATTAAATTTTTAATCCGGCTGGTTTTTAATCCGTTTAATCCGACCATTTTAATCTTTAAAGAAATAGGCCCTAAGATATTGAAAAAATTTAGTAGACATAGCTTGTTCCTTCGTGATGAGAGTTCGTTTTCTCAGACTAAAGAGTCCACGTCGTTCCTGGTCACCCATAGTTGTATGATAAATGCAAAGGTAATATGATTACGTATTGGTATGGTTAGCAAAGTTAGCAAGAAGAGATAGTTAAATGAATAAAAGAAAACGGCAATTCAGCAGAGGCAAACAAGCAAACCGAATAATAGTAATGATATGAGTAATGAGCAAAACTTAGGGGAGGGTCGTCACCCCCCCCCCCAACTGGGGGGGCCGGGCAGGTAGTCTCAAACTCACCTCACCTCACCTCAAGGATAACCTATGCTGATTTCTCTTTTTTTTGTGGAAATACTGCTGCTGACCAATATTTTGGAATCAGTTTTACTCACACCATTCTAGTGTTTATTCTCACTGTGCCATGCTTAGTTGCGATATTTGGACTCTAAGCACCATACAAGTGTACGTACACGCGTATCTTGAAACGGCAATTTACAGAAACTGCTTTCAACTGGCAGTCCACAGGCACTTGGGTATGTATTGCATTTTTTGTTCTGCCTGGAGGCAGAACAACTTACACGGAAAATAGCTATGCTTTACACTAAGGAAACCCTTCTCTTGTCATACTAAGCCTATCTTCAGTATTGGCCTCGCATGCTGCTGTGCTTGTTTTTTAACCGAAGGGGGCCTGCTTGCACTTTTCGGATATGCTTGTTTTCAACTCAAAGGAATTTACTGTTGTTCAGTTTAATATTTCATACTCCCAGTTTCGAGGTTCTGCTGGGTATTTGCATGCTCTTTAATTTTTCTTTCACCCCCATCACTCGAATTTCCAGTTTGCTGATGATTTCATTGCCCCCCCTAAAACTATTAATCCGGAAATTCATTTTTCAAGAATGTCTGTATTTATGCAAATTAGTTCAGCAGCATTTGGGAGCAGATCATAATTGGCAGCCTGGAAGATTGGTTGCAACTTTTAAAGCCTGTCAGCTATGCATTTTACACTGGTCTGTGCTATGGAGATTGTTGTTTTTGAACTTATAGCATTTAGTCGGGGGAGCAGGAATGCAACTTCAAATTTAATTTTTAAGTGTAATTCTAAAATCTTGAAAAAATCTGGAAAACTGTTGTTTGTAATTCCTGTGAAAAGGCGGCATTTCATTCAGATTATGAAACTGGGTATATACTACCTGGCTGAAACCGGTAGCAATAACCTCACTTCTCAAAAATAGCCTCGCTAGGACCAAAACCTGAAGCTATTTTTGACCTACATATTTATTGAATCCAGACGCCTTATTCATTTAATTGGAAAATCTTCATACCGGCTATCTATGCTCTGGCAAACAACTACCATTGATACTACATGCTAATTACAAAGATCCGCTAAGATAACCGTGTCAGAAACGAAACGTTACTACACAACAACAAAAACAAATTATATAAGTTAAATACAGTCTTTTCGTTTAAACATTTTCTTTTGAGATAGGCAAAATCACCTTCAAAAATGCTTTCTATTTGAGGCTTGACCACCCCCTTCCTTTCTTCTGCAGTCATTGCCTTCCAAGCAGATCATTTACAGTTTCAACATTTCCTAGTCGTTATTAATCTGCGGGGGTCAATAGCAGTTTGAGAAACAACTGAACTTGACCCTGGGGTGACTGCGGCTACTAAATCTACGAGTAGCTAATAATAATTGTAAATCTGTTCTGGCTTGCGGATCATGTTTTCTATCTGTGGCCTTCGTCTCTCCGCTTCCTGTTCGTTTTGTGCAGCTGCAGAGAGAAACATTTTATAAGGGCCTCTATGAGTGCTTAGATATGCTAAGCTTGTTGAAAAAACGAAATATTATTTTTTGGCCAAGACAATAGAAAATTGATTTGGAGCAGCAGAAGAGCACCTGCAAACCTGGAACTTTCATTAGGCTTGATAAAAGTTTACACGAAATACTTTCAAACCGTGGCGCATTCTGAATGTTAAAAAGTTGGCGACTAGAAACCGCAGGCATTTTCGGCCTAGCCGATCTGGTTTGGTGCAGACCGCAGATGAGATATGTCCGGCTTTTCCGGCGTAACCGCCTTACCCACTTGAAGAATCCAATTGCTGAATAAGCATGTTTCCGCTTAAAGCTGCTGGAGCAGCAGGAAAAAAGTACATTATTGAATTTGAACTTGAATTTTAAAACCTGTCTGGGGGAAGTAACGAGGTGAAAGCTGATTCTGTCGATGCGGCCGGCCTGGAAAATATGGACCGGGCCGGCCGGCTTGACGCCCTCATCGGTTACCCAAGATGGCAAGAAACACCAGCGGAAACCAGACAGAAAATTCTATAAAGACACTAAATTTTAGCGAAGACTAAGTTTGTTTTCGAATCTGAAAAAGAGAAGGTCTGGTGGCTGCCATGGGCTACCCACTAAAGGTCCCCCTCCAATCCGGTAGCTTTAACGCGGTATTGGTAGATGTAGTGCAAAATATCAATCCTGCGAGTTGCGGGTCCGTCAAAATTGCCTATAATTAAAGAATCTTTGATTTTATGTATTATTTATGCTCATTAGCAGAATGAAACACCTTTTAGGGGTCTTCTTGTTTATAACTGTTATGCTTTATACCTGTTTTTACATAAAAAATACTTGCTCTCTATGGTGGTATGGTGTGACACGGGATAACTTAAGGTACTGGTTTCCTTTCGGGTATTCTTGACTCATACGGCTTTAATCCTTTACGTAAGTGGCTAAAACTTACGAAATAACCTATTTCCGTGCTTTTTAACATTCTGGGACCAGTCCCGTATTTTTCGGCCAAAAGATGACAAAGTTTTGGTTTTTCGCCTTAGGCTCCCAGTAAGTAGACAAGACACAGGATTGGTTGCTATGGCTGGAAAGAGGACACGAAAACGAACATTTTTGCTGTAACAACTTTTGAGCTGTCTCCAGTGGTTAAGTCGGTATAAGCAAAAAACTGTTTTAGGGTCAAAAAATGGCCATTTTTGAGGAAATCAATTTTTTCAAAATTACTGCCTCATGTTAAGGACAAAGTTGGCTTATTTATACTCAATCGATGCAGCGTCCAAATGCACATTTTATGAATGCCTATTAGCCGGAATTTATTGCTTTCAGCTGGAGATTTGGCCGAAAAACCATTTTGGCAAAACTGCGATTATTTTGTTTCGAACATCGATTTCTCAAAAACTACTCGACGGATTCCGGAAATTTTTGGCAGAATCTGAAATTCGCACTTCTGCGGAGGGACGTTTTTCTTGGTTTGGGCTAAAACGTATCGAGTAGCAAGAAAACTCAATGCGAAGTTGCGAAATTTCGTGTCATCACACATTTGCCGGATGATCTGGAGTATTGAGACTTGTTGAGCCAAATCCAAAAAGCGTCCCTCGGCCCATATGTCCTTCATATCGTGACACATAAAAAACTTTTGGCAGATTCTTCAGTTTTGAGAAATCGATGTTCAAAGATTTTTGGTCTATGTTCTTCATGTTAGATGTCAGTATGTCAAAAAATTACTGCAATTTTTTGCTACTTTTTGCCAGTTTCGTAAGCTCGTGTGAATGTACAGAGAATAAGATTTAAAACGATGTATAAAGCTCTTTCCAACTCCCGAAATTGCGAAAGTTATAGCGGTTCAAAAAACTACTAAAAAGCACTGCACAAAAGGAAACCAGCACCTTAAGTGCAACCTAAACTATTTTATTTTAGCTAGTGTTCGCTATACTTTTTAATCTAAAAATTTCAAGTTTCCAAGGCAGACTATTTAAAATTACAGCAGCTCAACATCCAAGGCAGACTATTTACAATTAAAGCAGCTCGACAACTCAACAACACTTGAGATCAAAATTAAACCAACTGCCATTTCTGCATATTCACACACATATGCATAATGTACGTACGTATATACGTTAATGTTTGATGGAGGGGTCCCTTTATAATTTTGTCATTAATAATAGCTGAACATTGTATTTTTAATTAAAAAATTCCATTTTTAAATAAGTACTTTGATACCTTGACGTTGCCCACCAAGCATTGAGAAGCTCCCCTTCCCTCCCTCAACTAACATCATCACAAAGAGTGCTCTTATGCGCTGTACAAGAGAAGGGATGGCACAATTTTGTCAACACGCCGTGGCTTCAAAATTGATGATAGCAAATCGTCGATCATGTCCCAATTGCCGTCAGGACGTCGGCAATAGGTATTAAAGTGACCAATGCCACTGCGAGTTTCAGGGGCACGAAAATTTATCACACCTCTCAAATGCAGTGTGGCACCATGCAGGGTAATGACGACCGGAATATCGGGTAGACTCCACTCTTTATTACCAGAGCGGTGGTTGAAAACGATAAAGTCAATTAGAACGCACTGTCAAAACGCACTGTGCTAGCCACATTGCCATTGCAAAGTGTGTTTATTTTGGAAAGTGTGACGTCCCTGACAGCACATTCAGGTGGAGTGGTTGGAGGTCCCATGATGGGGCATAACGGTTCATGGTATTTTCTTGGTAATTTAGGTGGTGCATTATCGCTTTCCACCGCTTCTGCATGGGCCTGCATTCCTCCGGAAAATACAGGCTGAATGGCACATCGAGCCAAGGGAAACCAAGGGAAACATCGAGCCAAGGTAGTTGTGTCGGATTTAGGGCAGAAGGGAGATGAGCAGACGCGATGCTCTGTAACAGAGTCTAAAGCCTGCAGGACTCTCTAAGCGAGATGAGCAACTCCTAATTCACAGTAGACCTGGCTTACATTGGATGGTAAATTCTCCACGCGACGATAGTCATCCTCCAACGAAAGAAGCAATGAACCACGTAGCTTATACTGCGCCGCATTGATTCCACTTGTGGCAATGTTCTGGACTACCTGAAAAAACTCGAAAGATCCAACACTGTCTACAAAGGACCGAAAAGAAGCGGAATCCGCATAGGCCCCAACAGCCAAGTGGACAAGAGAATCAAGAGGACATGTGTTGGTAAACATGAACGTACCGCCTTCGATTTTAGTGGGACCACAAGAATTGTCATTTTTCAAAAGCGACAGCTTGGCCTTTTTTGGAAGAGGGTCCAAACTCAGAACGGAAAATTCAGGGGCCTTCGATAAGTAGGATCGCTTTCTTTTCTGGGCTTGTACTCCCTGTCCTCTCCAGTTCTCAAACGTGGACAACGAAGAGTCTGGGGCAGCTTTGCTTTAGCTTTGGTGACCATCTTCTGCCTGGCTCGTTAAATCTACAATTCCATCTTCCGCGTTGGGCTTTGCCGATTTGGACTTTTGCTGACGAGAAGCAGCGGCTAATTTCATCACACCCTCGACTGATTCGACATGAGTCCGAACGAAGTCGTCTATTCTCAGTGAGCTTTCAGTATTCGCGAAAACTCGGTTCTTCAGCTCGTTGAATTCTGACTCAACTCTCGCTGACGATGCCGTCGATTTTCGGCAGCCAAACCTTCTTGCTGCAACTGCTGACCATAGAGGAAAATGGCGGAATAGAGGGATCAAATTGTTCAAAACAGCAGGGGCGTATAAGCCATTGGGTTCTTCATTGTCGCCGGTTTTCTCGCAGGTACCTGCAGTAGATCTGGCCCTGGTTACAACTGTTTTGACCCATTCAACTGGTAATCCGCTGGTTCCTTCAGTATCATCAGAGATGCCATCCAAGCTCTGTTTAGCATTTTGATTGTTTTCAACAGATTCCGCAAAGCTGTTAACATCCGGGCGGCTTATTGTTTCCCCTTATTGCTCCCCCACTTTTTCTGGTGGGCCCTCTTGAGACCTCCCAACCCTCCCCCAAAAATGTTTCTATTTTTATGCCAAAAATCGCATTTTCAGCAGTTTCTTATGCCAAAAAAATTCCACCATGAAGTAATTTTATCATTAGTCAGTGCTTCTAAACTCGAAAACTTGATTGCCAACATGTTTCCAAGCATAGGTGTGACTGGGCAAAAAATCTGGGCGGGTGGGATGGGTTTGGACGGAGGATGGGCATAGGCATAGGTGTAACGGGGATTTGGGTTGGGGGGCCCTCCCCCGGAATTTTGGGGGGGCCCCCTTTTTAGACCCCCCCAACCCCCCCCCCAACGACCCCCCCCCAACCTCCCCCAAAAAATGTTTTCTATTTCTATGTCAACAATCGCATTTTCAGCCATTGCTATTGCCAAAAAACATTCAACTATGAAGTAATTTTGACATTACACAGGGGTTTTAAACTCGAAAACTTGATTGGCAACATGTTTCTACGTCTAAAATAAGGACAATATTGAGCCAGAAAGTCCATGAAACCGTTAAAAACGTGTATTTCTCGCAATAATAAACACTTTAAGCCAAAAAATTTGGACTTTTTTGAAAAATTTTGCATAATTTACCCTAAAAATACCCAATTTTTGGCCAATTTATCGCGCCTTCGGCGCGACTACCCCCCCCCCCCCCGGCGGGGGGGGGACCGGGGGCCCCCACAAATTTTTGAGGGGGTTTGTAAAAATGGCTGGGGGTAACCCCCCTTCCAACCCCCCCCAATGGAAAAGTGCCGACCCCACCCTCGAAATGTTGGAGGAAGACCCCACCCCCAAATAGCCAAATCCCAGACCACACCCACCCAAATTTGCAGACCCCACCCTCAAAATTTTGAAAATTTCGCCTCAAAATTGGTAAAAATTCGAAGGTTTTTGGAAAAATTCGAAATTTTTGCAAAAACTCCAAGTTTTTACGAATAAATGAGCAAAAATGAAGAAATATTTTTTTATTTTTAGTTGGAAATAACGCTTTTTTAGCAAATTTGCGAATTTTTTCTAAATTTTTGACCAAAAAATTTTTACCCCCCCCAAATTCGATTTTTCCGAACCCCACCCCACCTCAAAACCGTTGACCCCACCCACCCTAATTTCGGCTACCCCCTCCCCCAACGTTTTCTCAAGGTACACCTATGAGGATGGGGGGTGTCGGCCAAAATTGCCCAAAAACCATATGTGTAATTGGGGGGGCTACCCCTCCCCCCAGCCACTTTTACAAACCAGCAACCAACTGGGGGGAGCGGGGTAGTCGCACCGCAGACGCGAAAAATTGGCCAAAAATTAGGTATATATTTTTAGGGTAAATTCTGCAAAATTTTTCAAAAAAGTCCAAATGTTTGGCTTAAACTGTTTATTATTGCGAGAATGGACTTTCTGGCTCAATATTGACCTTATTTTAGACTTAGAAACATGTTGGCAATCAAGTTTTCGAGTTTAAAACCCTGTCTCATGTCAAAATTACTTCATAGTTGAATGCTTTTTTGGCATTAGCAATGGGTGAAAATGCAATTTTTGGCATAAAAATTGAAAAAATTTTTTGGGGGAGGTTTGGGGGGGGTTGGGGGAGGTCTAAAAGGCCCCTAAAAATCCGGGGGGGGAAGGCCCCCCAATCCAAATCCCCGTTACACCTATGCCAAAAACCATAGTTTCCCCAGGGGGGGGGGGTTGGGGGGTACTCCCCCCCGAAATTGTCGCCCACCTTCACCCCCCCCCCCAGATTGTGGGACGATCCCTCCGCCCACTTGTGGTTAACCCCCCCCCGAACCATAGGTGTGTGAGGGGGGGGGCTGGGGGACCCCCCCACCAAAATGACAAATTTGGGCGACCCCCCCCCTAGATTTTCAGATTTTTGCTACCCCCCCCCCCAGATTTTTGGCCAAAAAGTGGCCAAAAATTGCATAAAATTGAAAATTTAGGGGGTCCCCCTGTCGCGGGCCGTGGGCTGACCAACGACTTAGCAGAGTTAAACGCAGTGGATAAAGTTCGTTAAAGTTCGTATGCCTCTTCAGGCTCTAACTCTCTTCTGAGTCTTCGGCTACTAGGCAAACTAATACACAACACGATGCTTTATGACCAAGACAGGATTACGCGTACAGAATCGGAGCAGAATCACAAGCACGACTTTACTCTTTAGCAACTAGCACCGAGACTAACTAACAAAATAGAATTACAAAGTTGCCCTTTCCTGGCTACCGTAAGACTTTTGCAATTACGAAATACCCAGCAATTTATCTCAGCTCCAGAAATAGAAAGTTCTAGAAGCTTGCTTGCGTCATTAGAAGGGCCAGAAAAGAGAAACCAAAAGTTAGATTACCTTTGAGGATTCTCGAAAGAAAATTGGAAACTATTTTCTGGCAAGTTGATAAACTCAAGAGCCCAAATCCAATTGCCAATTCTAACGAAGCTATAAATCTTTTGGCCCGTTTTCTAGCTCTAACTTTGACATAGAGAGAATAAATAATTCCAGGAAAGAACCTAACTTGGTCAAAGCAAACACACACAATTTCAAGGACAAGCCAATACAGAGTTACTAGCCATAATAGACAAGAACAATTACAGATTACTGTATTATTAACTAACAATACAACAATTAATACATATACTAGCTACCTACTGTTTCTACCGTATGCCTTAGTTATTTGTTACCTAAGATTCCTTATTTAGCCTTCATTTTTTATTAAAGCCAAAGGTTTCTTAAATTCACTTAAATTATTTACCTAAGTTTAATGTTGAGATCATTTTACCTAGTAGTTTTTTCCTAATTGTATGTTTTAACTAGCTATTAATTCCTAGGTCTGCTACATATCTCCCCCCTTCGCAAAAATTGGTCCCCCAATTTGGAGAATTCAAGACACTATGTAAATCGTACGAAACTGAAACTGAGAAGGGCAAAACACGTACGCGCGCGGGTGCGCCACCGGACAAACCACAACTCCTACACTTATACTAGTGCTAACTTAACTGGAGAACTAGCTACGTATCGATGTGAAGTAATACCTAAATGAAGCTTCGTAAATATGCAACTGATAAGTTCACCATGATTGCCGCTCAGGGTAGCCCAAAGTTTTGGGTATTCTAGTTTTATTGTATTACTGCCAACCAAATGTAACACACAAAGTGCGAGAGCTGATACTAGGTTACGTACATAACTTAAGCAAAAGTGTAGAACGGAGTCAGCGCAGCAGGGATGACTATTACGAAGTGAAGAAACGACCTAGTAACCGAGAAATTCTTCTATTTGACCGAATTAAACTATACGGAAAAGTTTCTTAGTTTATGGGAGACAGTACATCCATGTCCAACGTAATATTTGTAAATATAGTTTTAATTGGGGCGTTACTGTGTGTTGTAGTAGATTAGACTCTACTTAGCAATTTTCCTTTCAGCAAGTTTGTTCCAATCTGTGAGTTTAACGGTTCAAGGCAGTGGCGAGTTAAAGCTTACAAAGTCAAAGGTTTACAGTTAACGTGTTAAGGCTGACTGAAGGTCTAGCTTGCATTCGTTTTAGCAAAGCGAGGCTATTAGTAAAATACGGGCCAGTGTACGTATGTAATTTATGACATCTATAAGACATTAAGCAAAGCACGTAAACGACAGTTTGTATAAGGACAATAATATATTATAGTGTATATATATATATCTAAACATATTTTGTTTTTGTTATTCTAAATATACCTGTAGCATATATATATGGCATAACGACAGTAGCAATATTAGCACAATGGTGTATATATAAATGAGGCATGTTGTTTTTGTTCTGACCCGGTCCAAAACTATTTAAAAACTCTCTCTGTACCGGAAACTCTAAGTTACATGAACATTTTCATCAATGCCGAAGAAACCAATTGGAAACTTGACCTTGAGAATAATTCGGACATTTTTATCCCAGAATAGGAATCTCTACCCCTCTCTCCCACTGTCCACATTTGGCGTCGTTCGCCAACTGACGTCAAGTTCGATTGCTAGCCTCAAGAAACCAGCAAAGCGAGGCGACAACCATGCTAAGCAGTTGTCACGCGACAAATTAGTTTACATCCCCCCAAACTACCATCAACTGTTATTTAGAGCACCTTGTCGCTCAAACTTGACACCTCAGATGGCTAAACTCTTTGAACTCAAGAAACCACAGGAGTTCGGTGAAAAGTTTGATTCTGTCACTGGTTGCGCAGTCCAATTTCATGAGAAACCTAACCTGTGGGAAATTAAGCAAATGTGGGGCTTACGCTATGTCAGTATTGCTGCTCGTTCTGTTTATCTTGCTGCCCACACCGCCATTGGGGCTCGCTTTGCTGATTGTGCACCGTCCGAAAAATCTAATTTCGCAATCCAAATGTTTACTGAACAGCAAATTGCAACTTCCAAGTCATTCTGTTCAAAATCACCTCAATCAGCTTTTCGCACCATCAAATCCCTCGTCGTCATTCCACTGCCGAAACCGATAGAGCGTAGGACCGACACGAACAAATCCAGAAATTCTTCGCAACGGGCTCAGGAACACCAACGATCAGGCTACAATCATCTGTCTACACTCCGTCAATGTCGGGCCCAAATAGAAGAAGGCAGCCTTTCGAAATCCCTCACGGTTTACAAAACCAGCTGGGGTCAACGTCGGTATCAATCCTATCATCGCAGCAAACACACCTTCCAGCCTCATCACTCATCCGTCAATCAGCCACGACAAAACCCCATTGCTCCACTGCTTCCGCCGTCGCTCATACAGCCCAGTCCTGTCGGGCCAACACCAGCGAAATTCGCTACTTCCAAGCCACCACAAGCTGAGTACCCGAACCTGGAACAACATCAGCCTACGTCAGCGAAGACCTCCAGAGGTTATGGCCTCCGAGCATCCAGCATCGAGTTGTGGCGATCCGCTACAAGCGGATACACAAAGCCCACAGCTCCTGAATTGCAACTCAGTCTACCACCGGATCAGGTTGATCCTTTCCTCCCTGGGAAAGATCCACAAGGCAATCTCTTGCCCTCACCACAGAATATCCGACAACTGAAAGCATATACTCACGCGGCAATGGTCCATCAAGTGGCTATATTGGTCCTTCACGGACTTGATTATCCCGACGGCAGCAAGCCATACGTTCTTCATGGACTCCGCCTTCTGGGTTCTCTCATCTACGACTTACGACGAAATCAGAAGTACTACAGCTAACAGGGCCCAACACCAGTATCGGCCCAACCATCCCTCTCCAACAACTTCCAATCCCAGCCTCCCTCCTAAGAAAGGTGGGAATTTTTAAGGTAAAAATGCAGAAAATCGCTGTTTTTATTCTTAAAATGAACCTATCAGTCCATAAATTTGTTACAAATTGAGAAGTTTTGAAAATTTGACTTCAAAAACTTGATTTTTCGACACTGTTGGGCGATCCTCAAAAAAGTGGGTGGGGATTGTCGAAAAGTAGGCGTGCCGAAAGTGGGGGATACGAAAAATGGAGGGGAACCGAAAATTGGGGTCCCTACCCCACCCCACTAAAAAATGACAGACATACCTCCTCCCCCTCATGATGAGAGCAGCAAAAAGGTGATTGGCTGTGACGAACCTCCCTCCACCAAGAGGTGACTATTTTGGAAGTCAACAAACTACCGTAATCCAGCACTCTAATCCCAACGAAAACAGTGTATATATATGATTTGGCCACGCCCTCCTAAAAAGGGGAACATTCACCCGACTCCTTGTCGCCAAATCTTAGTTCGACATTTCGCGAAAATATCGCGCAATTAACTTTTGGGACTTCTCCAAAATTGTAGTTTGACATGATCTGGACTGTATCTATATAAATTTTAATCAATTCCACCATGCGACATCATTCGATATCTGTTCATGAGACTAGGCAAAAATCCGGATGAGATAGAAATGACTGAAACAAAAAACCGGAAACCGAATTTTCTAGAAACGGTATTTGATTATTCCGTAATGTAAGCTAAGTCATCCTTTGAAGGCGGAGAACTAAACGTTTCAATTTGGCTTCTAGTTTATCTTCACTTGTATTTCTAATTCAAAAATGGGTATATAGTATTCGAAGTTTAAACGAAAGCCGGATTTTAAGTCACATGGCAGAGCTGTTGTATATATATGTACATGTATGTACATGCATATTTTGGTATCTGGGCATAATATTCTGAAAATCGTAATCGTACGGTTATTAGGAGAGAGAAACACAGCAGAAACAGTGTAACTGGTTGTTTCAGTTCTAGAAACAGCCAATCAGAAAAAAGCAAACCCAGACATGTTAACCTAAGAGCAGTTTTCTTCTGGGAATTCAGTTGCCATAAATTTAATTTGCGATTACGCTAAAGATCACCGCTGAATATTACTTTCTCTGTTTTTCTTCTTTCAATTATTATTCCTATTCGTATGACTCTCCTTCTACTACTTGTACTACTATTACCACTACTACTACTACTACTACTACTACTACTGATTTCTTTCTGATGTCTCAGCGATTTATTGGAATTACAGGACTAACTATTAACTACTACTAGTACCACTACTACTGATTTATTACTTGGTTCTCAGCGATTTGATAACTATTTGAAATAGTCTATTTCTATTCTGCTTCTTGTCTACCTTTATTCTTCTTATTCTTCGTCTACTACTACTATTACTGATTTTGTGCTTATTTCTCAGCCATTTGGTGGAATTTACTAATTAATTTACAATTAACTATTATATAGTATTGCTTTATCTCTGTCTCACTCTCTCTCTCTCTCGATTGAGCCATGTCTGCAGCAAATATGGAGCAGAATGTGTTCATCCTCACGGACAAGGAGATTCATCCCGTGGAAGAAGGTATACAACTTACGATTAATCTCTTTAATGTTACAATTAGCAGTTCACAATTAAAAGGAGGCACATATAGCTGATGCAGCCATTCCTTTTTCCATGTTGTGGTGGAAACGTTTATGTACTGGCAAATTGGTATTTTCAAGACGTAAAGTAAATCTAATATTTACAATGTGTTTTGTTGTTATTTCAGGTGGATTTGTACCGGGAATGTCTATCACAAGCAAATGATGTAAGACGACGCAATCCGGGAATTGAGGGTGTCTCAATACGACCGCCCCTTGACAATGCTGACGTAATAGGGAATACGGCCAACCCCACACATGTACTGTGGGCCAAAAGGTCAAGGGTTCGAATCCTTGCGCTAAGAGTTGAGACATCTCCGGTCAAGCACATACTAATTGTTTTACACACTCACACATATGAACAATATGAACAATAGATGGCAAATAATCCTTTTTACACGCGATTACCTGACATAGAACACTGGATTGGCCATGAGATCTTCAGGCAGCATTAATCATGAATCACCGAATGCTTCCATTTTAATTAATTTCTCATTAGGGCCCATTTCGTTTCCATTTAGGCCGATTTGTAATAATAAATTACCCTAGTTACTCGGTGAGGCTGTAGGAACACAAGAGACCTTTTTACTGAATAAAACAATTATTATAATGACAAAAACAGTAATTCCATTACATATGTGTCTGTGCACTAAACACTAAATACGTAGGTAAAGCACTGCTGTATATACGCAATACACACTCCGCACAGCATCAGTATTGGCAGTGACATAACGAAAGCACTGTTTCAAATGACACGAATGGCCGTTTTGAAGCTATTTTGGGGTATAAAAACAGGTAGCAATGAAGATAGATTCAAATTACGGGAAAAATGTTTTGCCGGAATATACAGCTCCAGTGTCAATAAAATCAACCACCGAACATTAGTTATGCAATCAGACTATGAGGAACACATTTCAGAAAATGCGCATTTTCAAATGCATACTGTAGTTCTTTAAAAGGCATACTTTGTTTCTGGTTAACATGAAAAAATAGACAAAATACAAATGTAAGATATCCTAAAACAGAAAAAGACAACTAATAAGAGTAGATAAAGTTTTTTAAGTTTTTCCAAATTTTGATGTCCTGTCCCAGCGTGGACGGAGAAAGCGAAGGTTTCAGAGATGGAAAGAAAAATGTGATTGGCTGTTCAGACCAAAAACAAACATTGTTAAAAACAAAATTAAAAGGAGCCAGTCGAAAGCCTAGCTTAGTCTAGACTAGAGCTAGACTTTAAATTCCCGCTAAAAATCCAACCAATCAAAAGCAAGACTTAATTAGAAATTCAGAGATAATCTGACCAAATTTTCAATTCACTTTGCTAAGTGTATTCATTCACACCAGTTGTTTCATTCATTTAGTGCTTTCCTTTATATCGCATTCCTTTTAAAGCTTTTTAGAGACATTTCACTACGTGTATTTGATTGCTACTTATTGCTACTATTATTATTATTATTTTATTATTATTGGGTTGTCGCATTTTTTTAAAAAAGACAAAACTTTGTTATGGCTAAGTTTCTTTCTTTCTTTCTTTCTTTATTTATTTATTATTCCGGTCAACATTAGTGCCCCCTTTTTTTGAGATTGGCTGGACCCAATATCTCCCGGATTCCGGGAATGGCAGCTCCCGGAAGTTTAAAAATCGTAAGGCGGGACCAAGGTGTGGAGGTACAGTGTGTAACCTCCTTAATAAACTATGTCGGACTTCAATAAATGATTGTAAGTAAGTGCTCAGTGTGTGATATCCAGTCCTAGCCAAAAGGGAGAAGATACAAGAGAACTATAAATTAGCGAGTAGATTAAGGTACAATCACTTGTGAGCCCTAGACGACCGTTCCTAAAGCTAATAGACCAAATACCGCTAGACTTTATTATAGTGAACAGAAACCATACTTTCCAACTTTAGAGTAAGCATACAAAACTGATATAAAATATACAAGGGAGCACGATAGTAGAATCCAAAGAACACAAGGGAGGGCGTTACACGCTCCCGTACACCTAAACGTCACCCGCGTCTCCTACCCAACTGATAAATCACCCAACCCCAATCCTGATGACACTCCAACTGCAACTGAGCCTACACTTTTCTCACTTATATATACTTTGTGCTAGTGGCGTAGCTAGCCTAAAAAGAAATCACCTTTATCATTCATGAATAAGACAATTGTCAAAATAGTTCAAAGTTGAATAATTTCATCAAATAGAATGCACTTTACGCTACACATATGAAGATAGCACCGCATGTACTTTTTCATGCTGCGCTGCTGCGCAGCCAGCTACTAGTGTACTAATGGGTAATATCCCACAAAGGGAAACGTAAAATTTTTTGCCTCCGATTTTGCTTAAACGTTGGTCATAGGGTAAGTCGACCACGCTGAAACGTTTCGAAACTGAAATCGAAATTTCAGGAAACGAATTTCGAGATATTCGCCTCGGAAATTTCCGAATTTTGAATAATTTCTTCAAAAGTAGTCGATGTGGTACTCAAATGAAAGAGCTCGTGGAGCTGAACAACTTTCCTTATTGTGACATTTGCCGGAAATGCTTTTAGTGAAAGTTATAGCCGAAAAACTGAAAATCCCGGAATTCACGAAAACCCGGATTTTGGACTTAAAAATGTTTTGCCTCCGATTTCGCTCAAAAGTTGGCTATCGGGTAATTCGACCACGCCGATTTCGAAACTGGAATCGAAATTTTCGGAAAATTTCCGGATTTCGAGATATTCGATTCGGAACATTCCGGATTTTGAACAATTTCTTCAAAAGTAGTTGATATGGTACTCAAATGAAAGAGCTCGATACTGAAAATTATTATTATTATTATTATTATTATTATAATTATTATTATGTTTGTATTATATTTTTTAGAAACTCGGGAATTTGGACACCTTCCACATGGGCGTCAACGAGTCAAACGATCGGGCCTTGAATGAAATTCTGCGAGTGCTTTCTCCGCAAAAGAAACTCAAACACGTCAACATAGTGGGTGAAAATTTAGAAGAATTTGGATCGCTCTTGGAAACTTACGCATTCCGAATATTTTCCTTCATTTAGAAAACGCTGGAAGGGGAGGGGAGAGGAGAAGTTTAGTTGACGAGAAGCAGGGTTTACCGGAAAATAGGAAAATTGTGTGAAAAATCTTCGGTCGGATTTCGAAAATCGTTAAAATCCAGAATTCCGAAATTCAGAAATCTTACTCAATATTTCGACTCAATTTCGCCAAAATTATTGTGCTTTCAAAATTGTTAAAAGTTGCAAAAATGGGAAAATTTCTCAGCTTCGCTGGGCTCCGCTGCCAGAATCCCGGCTAATTTTTGCATCCCCCGGAATTTTATGAAATTTGTTTTAGGCTGCGCTTAGTGAGATAGTCAAAGAGTGTGCATGCTGTTTCTCTGTATATATAATGTATATAGTTGGTACCTTTTTAGGATTTCTGCCATCTCTAAAATCAGTAAATAAGTCAATAAATAAATAAGTCAAGTCTCCCGAGTATTTTGAAAGGCGCATAACACAGCGATTGGTCCTAAAGCTTAGGGTGTTCTAAAAATGTTGGAAGGAAGCCCACCACGGCAAGTTTGTAAAATTTGTCAGAGAGAGTACATTAAACGAATAAAAAAGTGTATTTATCGTGAAAATAAGTATTGTAACCAAAAATTTGAATTGTATTTTCGCGCCGAACAACAGGGGAGAAGTGACAAATTGGGTTGGGGGATACCCCGCGCCTACCATTACACCTTTGGACTCTTTCATAGACGCCCGAACTCGTCTTTTTTCTGCTTGTACTGTTAAAAATAGCATATTCTGGCGTTTGCAGTGACTAAAAACATGAAACATTAATAATGATTATTTTTGTCCGAAAACTCGAAAAATTCATAGCTACATTTAGTCATGTGCGCGGGGGGGGGCTGGGCCGACAGTTTGGTGACTGCGTCACTCCAAGTCCCGCACACGCAACTTCAATTATAAACTCTACAGATATAAAACTTTCTCAAAAGATATTTTTAACCTTAAGACAAGTTTCTGGACATCTGTCAGCTTTCGACACACTTATGAACCTTCGAGACATATAAAACTTTCGAGACAACTTTCGAGATATTTGCAAACTTCAGAGAAAATTTTCGAGGCATTAATGTTTCGATACAACTTTTGTCAAGAAACATTTTCAAAATGTCTCGAAATATTTTCAAAATGTCTCGAAATATTTTCAAAATGTCTCGAAATATTTTCAAAATGTCTCGAAATTTTCATTTGTCTCGAAAGTTTGTCTCGAAATGTGCAGAAATGTCTCGAACTGTGCAGAAATGTCTCGAAATATGTCTAGACAAATCACCAACTTTCTGAGAAACCTTCAGCACTTCCCGTGACTTATAACGTGACATACCCATAACTGCAGGTAGGTTACAGTTCAAGATCGAGACTACAACATCATCACTCCCAAGCGCACGTATGGTGATCTCTCCTCCACTTGCTGAGCGATACCTGCTCAAAGTGTCCGAAAATGAATATGTCAATTTTTACAGACCTCACCATCATCCGGATTTATTTTAAGCTTCATTTTCTAACACAAGAAAGATTGGATTTTAAACCCGAAATGCGAAAGAGTGCTTCCCGTGCGTGTTTGTTTGTGTACGAGTATGTGCGAGAGAGACTATGGTATCGTTTTAAACTTTCTGTTCACGCTTGACTTATTAAGATGGGGAAGCAGCCTTAAATTTAAGAAAGAAGAGGAATCTGATTGGTTGTCAAAACAACCAATCAGAAGCAGCAAGTCTAGATATGTTAACCTAAGAGGAGCTTTCGCCCGAGAATTAGGTTGATGTTAATATTTTAAGCGAAAAGGTGATTTCTTCTATTCAATTTCTCTATTGTGTTGCTGCTCTTCTATAGCTATTATTACTGGATTACTACTACTACTATATTTCTGATTATATTATATATATTTATAATTATTTCTTATTGAATTCACGGATTTGTTTTCTATATTTCTAATTGGATTCACAGACTTTTATATTTATATTCTGACTGATTCTTATCGCATACTTCTAATTACTAATTATTTTCCTGATTAATATTATTTCTTGCTGTTTCCCTTTACTTATTGCAATGGCTGGAGAACCAGACCTTTATCAGACGTCAGACTTTGCAGGAAGGTATCTGTGTTTCTATTATTGTTTAATTGACTAATTCAACATGTACGTAGTCTTTGGTGAATCTACAAAAATATTAAATTTTGAAAAAAATGGTGGTGCCCCACAATTAGCCAAATGCCTCGGAATTTGGCAGTTTAGCCAGAGTCAGAATGTTTTGATAGACGTATAACCCTCCGGATGCCGATTCCGATTCCAGTTACGAGGTCATCAGCGCCGCTGGGCCCACGGCTGAAGCCGTCAGCGTCCACGAAGCGGTGATCATCCACATTCCCGAAGTCGCGGAAGGCCGGGAGAAAGAACCAGCTCAGGTGGAGTTGGGTCAGGAGCCGGGGACTGGAAGATTCCTTGCTGGAAGAGCCGGAAGAAGGCATGGAGGTAGAGGAAATCGAGGAGGCTGAGGAAGCAGAAGAAGTGCAACAAATTGAACTAGAGAAGAAATGGAGACAAACCAACATCAAGATATCAACCCGGACCAGAACCAGGACGGGCAAGAGCGAAGGAGCCCAGCGGTCCAGGAGGTGGATTCGGAGACAGAGAGCGAGGGCGAAGAGGAGGAATGGCCGGTCTATCGGCCCGTTCAGTTCCGGTACATTCGGCCGGACATTGCTACTCCCCGACAGCTGCCGCACTGGAAGCATCCAACTATGCAGAATCTCAGGGATCGCCGGAAATACTATAAAAGCCTCCCTACTAAGTCTAAAACGTCTGTCTATACTACACACTTTCCTATACATTCATATACTTCCTACATTTATTTATAGTATACAAAACTACGGATTTGGCAATTTATATTTATTATATATATAGTTAACAAATTATAGATATACGTAGTTGACTTTAGCGTCAAACTCTATCAGCATTATATCAATTGCTATTTCCCACAATATAAGTACAACCATTACGTGCGCTTATAAACATAAATAATATAGTAATATAATTAATAATCTATAATTATTTACAGGAGGAGAGAGTCAGTCGCTATTTGGTCCTCAGGAACAGACGGTCGATCAACACCCCAGTCAGATAAAATTGAACACCAATATTATATCATGGCAAAGCTTGACACATTACTACGTATATAATTAATTACGTATTAAAAGAATCTCAACCGCGAAGTTTTTCGAGCTTTATCTATGTTCTTGTGTTCTTCATTAGCCCATATATGCATATATTTGATTTGTAATATTATAGATGGGAGGAAGAAAGGATTAACTATGATTATGCTGTGGCAGTCAACCAGGAAAGGATCAAAAGTTATAGTAAGTTAATCTGCCTAACTTATATATATAATTCTGTAGAACACTGATTATATACATATATATAAAACATAAA
Source organism: Trissonchulus latispiculum (assembly GCA_030248195.1). Taxonomy (NCBI): domain Eukaryota; kingdom Metazoa; phylum Nematoda; class Enoplea; order Enoplida; family Ironidae; genus Trissonchulus; species Trissonchulus latispiculum. The sequence continues at coordinate 84,023 of JASAND010029144.1, read as the reverse complement.
ATCCAACATTTTTGTTTAGAATGCACTTTTCTCTTACACGACAACTGTGTGCAAAACGACAATGTCAAATGCTAATTGCTAGCTACGTAATTGTAATCTAATTTTTATGTTATATTTCTAATACACTAAATGTTGTGTATCCATATTTTTGGAAGGAATCACATCGTCTAATATGATTCTCGGATGGTATGACTGACTGATTGACTGATTTATTTATTGATTTACCGATTCATTGACTCTGATTGACAGTCCAGCAGCAGTTTTGATAAATGTGCTCCTGTTCCCATTCATCACAAACTGAACATCAGAAACTGTATTCCGTATATATAACATTAGAAACAAACTCAGCTAAGTTATGATGATTGCTTAAAATGCACCAGCGAGTGATCCTGACCATGCTTGCATACTGAACACTGGGCTCTGAATTCTGAATTAAAATGTGTAGAAGGACTCAGCATGTGGAAGAAACGGATCGAGGAAAATTGAAAATCTTAAATCCGTTGAATTAGTTGCAAAGAAAATTGGCAAAACGCAAATGGCCAGTCCATTTGTGATCACTCGTGTGCTACAAATAAAAACAGTTCTGACAGGAAGTAGTGATTTTAAATAATCATTCACGGGGACGGCAGGTTTTGGACGTATAGATTAGAACTTACTTATTCGTCGCTAACTTCTACTGCTTGGCTGACGAGAGCCAGGCTGGATTGCTTGCCAGTGGCTGATATTAGCCACAATTTGAATAATAGATAAATATCTCTTGAACCACTTGAGCGTGCAGTAGCAGGCAATCAAACCCCCTCATTTTTAGAAAATTAAAAAGCATCAATTAATTTCGGAAAATTGGCTTTATCTTGCAAGCTGAAATGTATACCAAGAGATAACACTTGAAACCTCTTGACTGAGTATCAACCGAAGCACTAGTTTCATTACAAGTTGCTGCGTTAGTCATCAGCTTCTTATCTACAAAGTAATTTGCTTTGCTAAGGCTCAGACTCAGAACCACACCCCTTTTTTGGGTCCTCTTGTTGGCTTTCACATTATTCACGTTGGCTCAAATGGAAGCCCAGATAACGACAACTGACCATACTAAACCATATAGGAGTATACTGGACATGCTCCATCTCCAAAAAACCTTTTATCTCCGCCGTCATTACAGTTTGAGAAAGATGAAAACATGATGTTTCTGCTAATCAGAATGTGTTTGAAGGAATGACCAGGTTAAAAAATATGCAAACGTCAAGTTGCTGTCCCTCATCATTAAAGTTGATTTTTAAAAAAAGCTATGGAAGGAAAGCATGTGTGAACAACTAAAAGCAGGAGGGTCAGGAAGAACCTCCAAGTCATAATTTTTCAATAAGTTTCAATGCAAACGACAATATGTTTTGGTTTCAATAATGACTTTATTTGAGGTTCAAAGCCCTAAGCTTATATACGTAATTTGCAATGTACGCAAAGTTGTTTCCAAGTTAAGTTTATGAAGACACCCTCTTCAAAGATGTTGTTGTAGTTGTTATTGTTGTTGTTGTTCTTGTTGTTGTTGTTGTTGTTGTTATTGATGTCGATGTTGCCAAAGCTGGGTTGTATTGACCCGAGTTATACACGTTTTTGGGTACAATCCTGAAATTTTGGGGATGGCTTAACTCCAGTGCTTAACCCAATTTTAGCAAATTTTGGGAATGAGTTACCTTAAGGTACTGGTTCGGGTTCGTGTATTTTTGTTATTTAAAAGTGCAATTATCCTTGAAATTCATTCAAATTACAATTAAATCATTTAACCTTAAAAAAGTTTAGAAAAGTCGCGGCGTGAAAATTTGAGTTTTGGCGAAATTTACTTTAATGCGCCATAACTTGCACTGTGGGTACCCTACATGGATCAACTTTGCGAGGGCTGTTTTTTATGGTTTTGCGTTTTGCCTTTCCGTTCGAGAGAAATAAGCATCCAAACTTGAAAATGTTGGTGATAATCAGTCAAAATGTACATTTTTCTCAAAATCGTGAGCTTACCTGATCACTAAAAGACTTCAGAATGTAAAATAGAATAAAATGATATAAAGATTGTCGTTGAATTCCAAGAATTGAGCAAATTACAGTTTTTCAGAATTTGCTGCAAATACCCGAACCAGCACCTTAAACAGTAATCTGATTACAATTCAACCCAGTCTTCAGAACCAACCATAGTTTTTAAGCCCGAAATTAGTCAACCCAATACTGATTGCATGGACAGCTAATACTTCAACCCACATTGAGGGTCAAGATTTCAACCAGGGTTCGATGATCCTCCATGTTTCCCATTTTCAAACGGCAAACCTACCCTAGCAATCGTAACAGCAAACCTATTTTATTTCATCGAGGAAATCTAGAAATCTTTCCAAAAGTAGCAGTAGCCGGTCTGATTCCGATTTACAGTTGCTGTTACGATTGCTGTTACAGTTGGTGTAGCGAGATCATATTTCCTATCATTCATCATATAACTATCGTACCACGCTAGATTTTGACTTAGTCCGTGAGAATTATACAGGTGGCTAAATTATTTATTGCTTTAGTTAAGTAAGTTAACTCTGATGGTTTTGGTAATGGTTACAAATGCAGCGACAGAGAAAACAGACTCCAGCAATCTAATCGTTCCCTATAAATACACATTACATTAACCAACGTTTAACTTTGGTGCCAGAAGTCGGGTAGCTACTCACATAGGTAACTACTTCGGGTGGGCTGCCTTCAAGGCCCACACCGAAATCGTTTTGGAATACTGCTTGAAACCATTAAGTCCATCAAGTAAGCATCGCAAGCCGTGGTCAACGCTTTTTACTATGCCCATAGTATGGAAGTATCTGTCATATTAAAAATCTGTAAATTGGAAGTACTTAGATCACTGGATTTTAAATTGGACGAACCTACAAAAGCTTGGTTTCACTGACGCGAGGCAGCGGCCGGTGACAAACACTATAATAGTCTTAACATTAGCAAGCTGCCAAACTCTTAAGTGTTGTTTTAAGGAAGCCTCATTGATGTTGAAATTTTGTAACCAATTAATAAGCTGACTGCCAATTTAGTCTTTGCGGGCAAAATTCTTTTCTGCAGCCTCATTCCATACAAAAAATACGTGAATTAGATGAAAAAGCAGACTAACCGATATTTCCTAGACTTGGAGTGGTGCTACGCTCACCCGAAACCTGATATTTTCCAAATTTTTGTGCAATGTTTTGGTAAAACACCGGACAGTTTGGGCTTTTTGGAGACCTCAGGTCGCAGCTTCGGAACAGATTGAAAGTTTAAATTTATGAAGCTTTAGAAACGAGTTTGCAAAGGTTGAAGGGGTATCATTATTGAAGTTGTGATAGTTGACTGTGCGTTGACTTGACTCGGATGACGACTTAAACGACAACAACACTATGGTGACATGAAAGAATAAGCATTGAACTAAGAGGTTTAGTACGATTTTGAACAGATACTTTTTTAAATTGAATGTAGTCTGCGTGTCCCAGGTGTTTTGAAAGTTTTGGTAGACAACGTTCTCCTTTGTGTTTTATCCTGGAGTGTCTAAAACTTATTCTTCTGCGGTGATAACAAGGAGCAGTCGGCCTAGTGTGCTAAGTGTTACGTTTCGACTGAAGCAACCAGGAATCGATACTATCAGTAAGGGGTTGAGTTGAACCCGCATCGATCCATTTTCGAATTAACCCTAAATTTTTGAATGGACAATCCTGTTTTAAATCCAGTCCTATCAAACCTTTTTGGACCTGAAGTAAGTTGTGATCCAGAGTTTCCAATTCAGTTTTCAACTAAATTCTCAGATCACATATTCGATATCCCATTAAACTGGGGTTGAGTTCAATGCTACTTCAGCCAACTTTCTGGATGAGTCCGAGAAAACAAACCAGAATAATTCTCTTGATATCTCATCCCACCTCCGCTAGGAGAGGTGAAATAAGCCGGCTTCAGCCATTACCTAAAGAGGCATTATTATAGCTAAGCTAAATGTTAGGTTAGGCTATATATTGAGGATTCGATCAAATCAAACTCAATTCCCTTATTTAATGCCTAATGACCATTAGCTTGACAATCAAAATATTAAGAGTACATGGACTCCGCTTTGTTCAGCGCAGGTGAACTCAAGCGTTGAGCTTTGGTTCTAAAACTGCCCAGCAATTTATCAGTGCGCGTTTCTCCATTGGCTATTCTGGTCACCTTTTTCAAAAGATCATAGGCGATATAGTCCAACACTTTGGACTCTTGACGATACTTCGACTTCGCATATACTGACGCATCCAATGAGCCAGTGTCTGGATCTCTCCAGAAGCCTCGCTCCTGAATAAATGCGAGATACTGCTGAAGGAAACAGAGAGTTTCAACGTCAACGTCATTATCATCAAGGTAGAGAAACATCAGTGGTACCATGCCTAAACATTGTGTTAGTGGACATATCAATACTTTCTATCGAAGCTGAAAGCGGAAAACGGCACCGACATTTGCTCAAAGGACAACGTATACCTAAACCCACTGCAAAAAATGTATACTGTTGATCTTGCTGGCAATTCCAGATTGTTACGTGCAATATTCTATCATTTGAGGTAAACGAGATAAACTAATCCATATGATGAAAATGAAACACTGGCTTTTCTGACTTTCTGACAAAACCTGCAATAATTAGCATAAACGATGGCCACGCCACGCCACTGTTTGAGCTGTTGGCAAAAATGAACCACAGCAAAGAATTCAAAACCAAAGAAGGCTATGCAGAGGCAACAAACCCTTTAGGCTTGCTAGAGTAGGCAAGATAGGAGGCAATAGACAAGTCCTACTGGCACTTTCATGGTTGACCAAGTTAAACCAGACCCATCAATTCAGGCATGTTCTATAGCTCGCTCCGTCACGGTTACCCCAGATAGGTCCGTTTAGAATAGTTGCAAGTTCTAGTGCACAACATGGTTGCCCTTAGAAGGGTCAGCTGATAGATACATCAAGTTTTATCGTGCCCAAGAAAGGGTAGATAAGTTCTATTGCCCCTTCAGGGTTGCTAGAGAAGGGTGAAGATGAAGATCACGTATATCAAGTTCTATTTAGAACTGATTTCCCAACTAAAAACCATCCATTAAAACCAGACAAGTTCTATTGGACCCTAAACGGGTGCTGAATATAGACAAGTTCTATTGCAGATGGTGCCCTTAGAAGGGTAGTTGGGTTAACAGCAAAAGATGATTTGTGTTGAAATTGTCGATTAGTTTCTATTCCACTTGGTTACTACTGATTATTACTCCGCTCCATAACTGCTATAGCTGGCTTCGCAGTAGCTTTTCGCTGTCAAATATATATTGAAAGTTCAAGTTCAAGTTCTAGTGGGGGGGTGTCGCCCGCGGTGCCTTGTAGGCTTTTCGGGGGCGCTGTTGTGTTGGTTTTCTTAATGCTTCATCCGTCACGATGATTTGCATCGATGAGGTGCTTTGCAGGCCGCGTCAGGTGGGAAGCTGAAATCGTGGTTACTCGCTAGTCCATTGCCAGGATGTGCGGTAGCGGCGACCCACTGGCTGCGGGTTAAGTTAGGCGGCTTGTAGGCGTTCATAGGTTAATAGGTTGATTTGCTTTGTTCGGACGCCGTCCATCATCTTCTTCGCTAGCTGGTTGCTCGGTCCTCCAGTTTTGGATTTCTGCCAACTCGTGTATCCAAGTGCTTGGTGTATAATTTGGCAGTCCCATACAGATTTTCAGGCATCGGTTCTGGATAGTTTGCATACTTTTCCTGTTTGATGGGGCGGCGCACTTCCAAGCTATGGCTCCATATTCCAACACCGGTCTTACGAACTGTTTGAATACTTGCAGTCGGACCTTTGATTCAGCTCCCCAGCTCACCCAGTTCTCGTAATACATTATACCAAGAGTTTATAATACCAGGAGTAAGACACTCAGTTTCTCCTAATAGAATAAGCTTGCAAGATGCTCAAAACATTAAGCCCGAAATCTCGGGGGGCCTTCTCTGTTTGTAAGCATACAGCGCTGATATTTTTCACAAACGGGCGTTTTCGACAAATTAAATACTATAACTTGAGCTAGGAAAATCGTACAGCAAAAATTTTTATATCATTATATTGCGTAGAACGAGATCTTTTTAACGATATGAAAATTATACTGTTCGGTTTAGGTAATCTATTACAAAACCGGCAATAAAGCATTCTTGTCAGGAAAATTCTGGGAATTTCATCATTTCTTAGAAATGCCTTACATTGTTGCTGAATTCATGACGGATCGCCTAAACCGAACCATATAATTTTTATATCGTTAAAAAGATCTCGTTTTACGCAACATAATGATGTAAAGATTATTGCTGTACGATTTTCCTAGCTCAAGTTATAGTATTTAATTTGTCGAAAACGCCCGTTCTTGAAAAATGTCAGCGCTGTATGCTTACACGCTGAGAAGCCCCCCTCCGAGATTTCGGGCTTAATGTTTCGAGCATCTTGCAAGCTTATTCTATTAGGAGAAGCTGAATGTCTTACTCTTGGTATTATAAACTCTTGATTGTACCGAGTTTTCACCTTCTGCTCGACTGTTTTGATATGCTCACGGAAAGTGCAGTTTCGATCAAATATGACCCCTAGAAACAGCGCTTCGTTCAACCATTCGATGAACTGGCCATTGACTTCGATCTGTAAGATTTCCCTATTGCATAATCCAAGATCGCTGCGTTTTCTGGTGAAATGGATTCCGACTGTCTTCTGACCATTTAGCAAGATTCGCCATTTATTGCAGAACCGGGCTAGCTCGTGTACTGCCAGCCGGAGACGATGTATGGCTGTTTTGTTGCCCTGACATGTCGTTGGTGAACAGAGTATAGAGCAGTGGTGAGATGACAGAGCCCTGAGGGACGCTGGCGGAAGGATGGAATGTGTGGGATAGGCTGTTTCCCACTCGGACTTGACGGCTTCGTTCCTCTAGGAAGCTAGAGATCCAGCGGAGTAGCTTGGTTGGCAGGTGTTGGCTCTGCTGTCGGATCAGCTCGGCAAGGAGCCCGTTATGCCAAACTGTGTCAAAGGCCTTCTCTACGTCTGTGAAGACTGCAAAGATGTTATTGTGGCCTCCTTTTGAGGAGACTCTGATGGTGGAAACGTCCTGTGCAAGTCGGAATAGATGGTGAACTCTTTTTTTCGATTTCCACTCTGTTCCTGCCTGAAGACGTGGTTCACTTCGAGTGGCTTAGACGCCCTGCTGTTTAAGATTCGTGCAAGCGTCTTGCCAAGCAAGGGCAGCAGAGTGATTGGTCTGTAGCCTTGGATAGAAGCAGGGTTCTTCCCAGGCTTGGGACCATAGTGATAACGCCCTGCTTCCTCCGTTGTGGGTGGTAGTCTACGTCAAGGCAGGCATTGTAGACGGCAGTGAGGCTGGTGATGAAGTTGGCAGGCGCGTGGTATATCTCTGCCCGGTGCCTTAGTTTTTGGTCGACTTAATGGCAGATCGGACTTCCGTGATTGGTTCGCAGACTGGATGACCTTCGTCTTAATCTACCGGACTGAGCCTTTTTCCGGTCGGCGTCACTGTCCATGTTTTCGGTGTAAAGGTATGTTTCCGTGCCTTCACCGTGGCGTTGACTGAGCTTCTGTTGTTCTCGTCGAAGTGCTGGGATCCCTGGTCACAGAAGACGGTGTTGAGGTGGTTTGCAAAACCTTCAGCCTTGTCTTCGTTGCTTCTTAGGTTAATGTTGGATCCGTTATTGTCTTTAGTTTCCAAGGTCGGAATTGACCTCGGTGCACTAGCATTGTTGAGTCCGCGAACTATCCTCCACAGGGCAGGGATGCCATGCTGGATCAGCCATGAGGTGTGCTGGTGCCACACTTCAAGCTTCTAGTCGATTAACTTCTGCTTGATAGTTCTGCACACATGGTTGCGCAGGTGCCTGATTACTGGGTCGCCGGTTCGGCTTAGCTCCCTCCTGACCGCACGGCGGAGCTGAATCATCTCCATCAAGGCTTGACTTGGCCGTAAGCCTTCCCCCTTCTTAGGTATAGACTTCGGGATGCATTCATTGGCTGCTGTCATCACGGCTTCTTTGAGCTTCGTCGCAAAATTGTACGGTACACAAAATTGTAGATTTGCACAGCAAGGGCGGTGTCCTGGTTCGGGTCCAGCACTTGCTGACCGAGCCCCTGGTCTTCTTCAGTGACTGTAGTTTTAGCTTTGTAGCGGTCCCAGTCAGCCTTGTGCCACCGGAAAACTGGTTCTGGTGGCGGCGCACTATGGACTGTCATGTTGAAGGTTGCCCATACTGAGATGTTAGCTTTTCTCAAAAGGTTGGTCCACTATGGTGCCGTCACAGCATGAGCGGACGGCTTCGGAGGCCAGGATCAAGTCAATAGTAGACCCTCTGGCACTAGGTCTCGTAGTCTGGCCAGGTTCGTTGAGGACGGTCAACTCACTGTTTTCCAAGTATGTATTGAGTTGCTGGCGGGCTCTGTTTTCATCTGCGTGTGATACAGTACGTCTTTCTGAAATCTAGTGTTAGAAGACAACAACCTCTTTTTGAAATAGTTTAAAGTTGATATTCCTGGGTGTCTAAGCTTTTTCGTCGCAGTAGAAGTTGTCAAAGTATGAAATAGGATCTTTGTGAGCACGTTGTATCTCTTTTCAAACCTGCAAACCTTTTCTAATTAATGAATCGATATGTATTTCATTATTTAGTGGATTCATGTCAAACGTTACTGTCTCAATAATTTGTTCTAATTCTTTGCTGGCTTTTTCTGCTTCATTTTCTTCTGGCTCTTCTATGGTAACTTCTGTTGTTTGGTAGTGTCTGTTGTTTGCATGAAGCCAAATAAATGCAACAAATAAATCCTTAACTATAGGATTAGGGGTGAAATGTTGTTTATAAAATCCCTCTATAGAAACGGGATAATTAATTATTTGACCTTTTTCATCCAGCTGCCCACCAGGCAACACAGCAATTGTCAAAATAGAAAGCACCAAACTGATTAGCCTTCGCACTACGGAGTTGAAGCATTTTAGTTTAAATGGACATGGTTGTACTTCTTGAATATTATTGAAAGTGTGGTCGCTTTTCAATCTTTTGTAGTACACTGCGCAGTATATGCACGCAGTGTTTGCTTTCATAGTACTAAATTTGGCTTCATCTCGAAGCAATGTAACTTTGCTCGTTCTACATGCAAATGCTAAGGACTCAAACACATCGGTCGCTGTATCTTCTTACGTCCGTAACTGATTCAATTTCGCTCAAACTAGTTTTCGTTTTTTGACAACTGTTTGTTCGCTGCCTTTTCCTTTGTTTGTTATATTTTGCTGCATCATATTTTCGTTTAACTTTTCTTTGCCTTTTTATTTTCTTTGCCTGTGATAAACTCCAATGTAGATCAAAGACAACAACTCCCAGATCCCAGAACCTTCGACAAGCGTTTATATACAGCCGGATTATGCGAATTAGGTAACATGGTGTGCAAATTAGAGTATTGCATCAGATTGCAGACAGATTTACAAAACCACGTGAATCACATTACATTCCTCCTATTTCCGATTGGAACACACCCGAGGAAACGCTGAAGGTTCTGCGACCATTCGTTAGTTTTATTAACAAGAATTAAATCACGATATACAACAAACAATATAACAAATCTTATTTGTTGCTCCAAAACGGCCTTTGTAGACTTCATGAAATCGAGAACCCGACTCAAGTGCAAATTTTTTTACCAGTGGCCAAATCAAAACATGTGTACCCAAAAAGAGACTACTCATATTATGTGCAATAAAGAACCTTGCAAAAATAGGGGCCCTTAGACCAAGGACGCACCTACGCCTGGACCCTCTACAGGAGGACACCGAGGCGGAGTCGACCCTCCTATGGGTGGACACGGACTACATTTCAAGCATCAAGAATCTACCAAAATTATAATTTTCTGGCTATTCTTCACCCCTACCTCAAAATTCTCTCCAACCAGTTACTTTTTGAGTCTCGCATTGGATCACTTGCCTTTTTGAGTCGTTTAAAACCGTTTGGAGCTTTTCATTAAACTGTCCAAACACTACTGAAAGTTCGCTTGAAAATTCAAAGTTCGCTCATTGGTTGTTGCACTCATCGCTTTCTTTCCGACTTCTAGATGGTTGTTGATTTCCTGTCAGCTTCCAATTTCGTTTAAACCCTGCAAGTAAAAGAAAAATTAATAAACAATTAAATAACCTAAGCTTTTTGGTTAATTATTAAATACATTATTTCAATAAAGAACATCATTAACCTGCTAGACTCAAACTACTACTCAACACATTTCAAACAAGAAAAAGTCATGTCAGGATGGCTTAAGTGTCAAGGCTCTCGCCTCTTAAACCACTAGTCAGTGGTTTGACACCAGGCATCCGTCAAAAGTTTTCTCTTTTCCTTACATAACCAAAACTAATTTGCATAAACAAACGACAACACTTCTAAGCTGAGTCCTATATAAACGCAATGTTAAACGTTAACTTTAGTCATTGCATTTCTCACGTTCGTTAATGTTTGCCATTTAATGGCGTTTGGCGTCCAAGCTTGTGTCAGGTGCCCAGGCTTTTCTTTGAAGAGTCTGGTCCAAAAGCAAGCTTGGTGCGCCACAATCAAGGGATTGGAACTATCCGGAAGAAAATTGGACCTCCAGCAGGTCAAGAAGATCACTGTAAGTTTACCTATAGGGAAATCGATTGAGTAACGCAACGCCGTTTACTAGGACTTGCTTAGGGCTTTTGATGAGGTTGCTGTCTAGCCCTACTGGCCGGCAACAGCTAAGATAGACTTCTATATATACTGAGATAGGACTGTTCCTGTACTGTATTGAATGTTTGTAATTCCGTACTATGTATTTATAGAACCCCTCTGCGTAGGTGGTATCTATTCGGATATAGCCTAAATTGAGTCAAAATTGACCTTAGACTGGGTGGTACCCAACTCATTAGAGTTGGAAAACGTAGTGGTATAGCAGCAATGCGAAGCACGCATCCAGTCTTAGAGCCTAATCGAATAAATTTGAATTACTTTCCAACCAAAATTCTTTTTTATCCAAGTCATCCAAAATTTCAAGTTAACAATAACAGTAAAAACAAAAAATACCAAACCAAACCAAACCTAACAAAAATTACTATACCAATTCTAACAAAATATCGAAAGTCAAAGGTCAGACTCTCCAGATCAGCCAGAAGTAAAATTAACAAGACCAGATAACAATCACAGTGAGCAAAACATAGTTTTTGGACGTTCGCATAAAAGAATGAAAAAACCACAAGCAAAATTACATGGGCCCATCCGTTTGAATGGACGCAACATGTTGGTAGAGTCACGGGCCCAGATGCTGGACACACATGACACTTCCCAAATTCATGACATTGGGCCTTCAATCAGGAATTAGGCAAGGGAATGTCACCTCAGATAGTAGTAAGTCTACTACTGAAATGTTTAAGGGTAGTCGAAGACACAGTAAAAGTCAGGTCCTATGTTTCGAGTTTACTAAAGTCTGTTCATTGCTACAAAAGTGCTAAGAACGCTAAAGTGATTGAAAAGATCAATCAGCAGGTAAGGTATCAACTAAACCAGAGGAATGTAATGTGATTGATGTGGTTTCGTAAATCTGTCAGCAATCTGATGCAATACTCTAATTTCTTATTCATAGCCTTCAAACTTTCAAACAGTTCTTCACTTATTGTACTAACTTGAGCGGCTGAGTTTAATAAAGCTAACTCACTTGTACCTTCTAGCACACAATTCATATAGTACAAAGATAATCTAGTATAACTCGTGGTAGGCTCGTCTAATACTTCATGGTTAGAACAGGTAGCTTTTGAGGATCCGCTGGATGCCGTGGACTGGCCCATCTGTGCTGAAGGACACGAATCCGAACTACATCCAGTACAGCTCCCAAATCGACACGACTTACTTCCATCTGCGAAGCCCCACAGACTGTGGACGCTTTCGCCTATTGCGAAACAAAAAGCCGCGCCCACTATGGGGGACCGTATTGGTATTAGTTGCCCTTTCCCCCTTTTGAGCAACTACTGAGCATTTCCCTGGTTGCCTGTGCCATTGTTGCTGCCTCTCTGATTACAAAAAGTTTTTGAATTTCTGCCTCTCTCTTGACCTTGGTTGCGATTTGTAGCAGTAGGGCAATTTCTCAAGAAATGATGAGGGCTACCACAATTATAACAACCAGACTGCGAACGTGTCTCAGATGTACTCGCTCCAGTCTCGGAACTAGAAAACTTTGCAGTCAGACCTTCCAGAAGCCCACGCATAGACTTGACTGACTCTTCCAATTCAGTTAATCGCTTGCCCAGCGCTGCGTCAGGGGCTGCACTTGAAACGTTGATGCCCGCAGATCCGGCTTTGGTCTCCGAAGAGCCAGTCAAGCCCACGCATAGACTTGACTGACTCTTCCAATTCAGTTAATCGCTTGCCCAGCGCTGCGTCAGGGGCTGCACTTGAAACGTTGATGCCCGCAGATCCGGCTTTGGTCTCCGAAGAGCCAGAAGCATTTGTCCCTTCGCCCTCTGTTGAGGACAGATTAGGAAGCAAAGACTCCCTACTCTCCAAGGACGAGCCAAATCAACGGCTTCTTTATAAGTTCTAGGGTTTTGAATGAACAGCACCTGACGCAACGTCGGCCTAAGCTGATGCATAAAATGTCTCCGCAAAGTCTCCTGTCGGTCTTGCGCCGGAGCAACTGGAAAAGCCCGTCGTGCTAGCTTCTCTAGGGCAGCTTGAAAATCACCGACCGACCCTGAGGGACCCTGTACTCGAAACGTCAGCTTGTTCCGAGCCGTCTCCGCGTCTGTAGGGTGCTTGAACTCAAGCGTGAGCGTCGTTTTAATTTCCTCATATGTTTCCGGTCTTACAGGCAGAGCGCTCCAGAAAGTACCCGCTTTGTCTTTTAAAAAGCCAGGCACAATTTGAGCCTTAGCTGCTTCGTCCCACTTATTGGCACCACATGCCCGGTCAAAGCCATCGAAGAAATCTTCGATGTCTTCTCCATCAGATCCGGAAAACCTGGTGGGAGTAACTAAACACCGCTGTGTCATTGTTAAATCAAATTCAAAAATTTGAATTTGATAAAACTCTTGATACGAAATAAATTTCCCAGTAAGAGGATCCCTGGGGCGGTCGGTCATCAACAAGTTACCCAAAATAGAAAAGTTAGACTTACCGTTTGTTTTCCGCTGCCACCAATGTGATGAACTCCAATGTAGATCAAAGACAACAACTGATCCCAGAACCTTCGACAAGCGTTTATATACACCCGGATTATGCAAATTAGGTAGCATGGCGAAATATGCAAATTAGAGTATTGCATCAGATTGCAGACAGATTTACGAAACCACGTGAATGACATTACTTTGCCTTATCATTTTCTTATTGTCATGCTTTTCTAACCAGAACGTCCCGTCTTTTGATGTACTTGTAGCTGCAGTACTGTTTCTAGTACCACCGTTAGTTTCTTCCGTTCCCTCACCTTACCAACTGCTTCTGAATGCTGTGGTATTTCTCTTTGATTCCCTTTTAACATTTGTGGCAGCATGACATAACGTAGCCTGTAATTCTTTCCTCAAACTCGTACAATTATAAACCTTTGTACCTTCAGGCACAAGTTTCTATTTGACCGCCAGAGGTTAGTCGTCTAGTTGGGAACATTATTTTTCTTCCGTGTTTTCCGCGTGCTACTTGCATTCTCAAGACTTTTTCACTGGCTTCTTTTGGTCGATTTGTCCTCTCTTTGTCCCAGAGTGTTTGTCTCGTTGGCAGCTTCTGTTTACATTTCTTCACGGTTACGGTAGTATAAAAGAATATAAATACTCATTTCACGTCAAATCAAAATAGAGTTATCTTCTTCACTGAACTCTATTTGTTCTCTCCGAAAGCTTCTATTCAAATCATCAAGTTGATCCATTCATTAATTAAGTGAACAACAGTAATTATTACCATTCCTTTCAGGCTGTACAGTGTATCAGACACTGTTATGGTTAATTTGTACATTAAATTTGCATAGTCATACAAACGTTTCAATGACGTAACTTCTTGGCATTTTTTCCCAGCAAAAAAGCAAACCCAGACATGCTAACCTAAAGAGCCATTTTCTTCTGAGAATTCAGTTGGCATAAATTTAATTTGCGATTACGTTAAAGATCACCGCAAGATATTGCTTCTTTCTGGTTTTTCTTCTGATTATTATTCCTATTTGCATAGTCATACAAACGTTTCAATGACGTAACTTCTTGGCATTTTTTTCCAAACCAAAGGGGGTTTTCCAAACCAAACCAAACAAATTTAAACATCTACCCCTGTCTGCTTAAATTTGTTAAAACTTAAAAACTACTAATTTTTTTACATCTGAAGTTAATATTTGCATTAAAAAATTGCCACCGGTTCACACAACACACAACCAAACGGAAACAGTGATGCCCCCCACGCGGTTACCAGCCACATTATGAGCCCCATTTTGAGCATAGGCCCTAAATCGTCACTACTTGTATTACAGTTCAAGAAGAGACTCAACCCATTACAAGTATTTCTGCTCTAGACGGAATGAAAATATTGGTTAAACATGTCAAAAATTAGCTAAGTTATTCACAAAATTTACTGAAATTTGCAAAACTTTTATCCGTGGTCTTTCCCTACGATAAACAGACAACGATAAAATAACTTATGTTTTATGTAATCTTTATTAGGAGTCGTTGTAGGTGTGGATTTCAAAAAGTGTGCAGCGACGCCAACATAAGTTAAAATAGAAAAATTGGCTTGGTTTGGAGAAGAGAATAACATTATTTTACGTCTTGAAAATTCGAAAAACACCGGAAAGGGCATTTTCCGTGGTTTCCACTACAAAGTAGAAAAAAGGCGACATCATCTTTATGTGCCTCGTTTTTTATTGCGATCTGCGAATTGAAACATTAAAGAGATTAATCGTAAGTTGTATCCACAGTATGAATCTCCTTTAGCCATGAGGATGAACACATTCTGGTCTATATTTGCTTCAGCCATGCCTCAATACAGATGCCTCAAAAGGGGAGCATTCACATATTGCGGACGGAGATCCCTATCGCAAATCTTAGTGAATTCCGCTGAAAGTTCGCTATTTCGCGAAAAATATCGCGAAATCAGATTTTGGTACTTCGCTAAAACTGTAGTTCGACGTGAGCTGTATTGTATGT
Organism: Trissonchulus latispiculum; assembly: GCA_030248195.1. Taxonomy (NCBI): domain Eukaryota; kingdom Metazoa; phylum Nematoda; class Enoplea; order Enoplida; family Ironidae; genus Trissonchulus; species Trissonchulus latispiculum. The sequence goes on along the minus strand of JASAND010029144.1, from coordinate 68,867 downwards.
ACATTTTAAGCAAATCTACCATGCGACATCATTCTACATCCAGTAATCCAAGCCGGATACGGAATTGAAACGACTGAAACAAAAAAGAAATAATTCAATTAACAAACCTGAACATTATTGGACCATTAATACTACTGACCGCATACACATTGTGGAGTATTACTCACTGAGCAACTGATTGTTAGCTGCGCAAGAACGCAGCAGTGAAATTAAGTTGCAACCTTTTCACGTTTTGAGCACAGTAGTGTGTTTAGTGTTATGGAACTACTTGGCAGCGAATGGCTTTGAAATTACTTTAGTTGAAATGATGAATCTGATTTCTTTTCGGACTAGATACAGCCCTAGTTTCGTAAGCATGAAAGGAATCGCACACTTGAATTTCGTTAGTGTATATTTTGACATTGGGTTTGTCTGGTCGGGGAGTTTCAACTCAACTTCAGTAGAACATTTGGGGTTTCGACTGACAGCCCTCATTGTGGGCACTTCGTGTCTGTTTTAACTGTTGTATTCGCTTCTCGCAGTCTCATGAGGCATCGTATTGGATTTTGTCTGTTTTGAGTTTATTTCGTCAAACTTTATATTTGTGATTGAAAAGTAAAGTCGCACGGTGGGTGTTCTTTTCCAGTAAGTCAACTAGAACTGTCGTCTAGGCAGACACTAGGTACACTCTCTCTCCACTTTCTCTATGGTCTAGGTATCACACACCGAGCTCTTACCTGCAATCTTTACTGAGTCCTACATAACAGTTTATTCTATGAGGTACATCAATGTCCTACAATATGTACTGATTTGCATAATGCATATTTTTGTCTTTTGAAGACTGAGAGCTAAATCTTTCAATCGGTCTTCTAGTTATCTTCACTGCGTAGGCACTTTTATTTCTAGTTCAAAAATAGGTATATATACAGTATTTGAAAATCATGCATATATTTCCAACGTAACAAAAGTCTTTAAGATTTTAAGTCAAACGCTAGAGCTCTATATATGTACATTTCGGTATCGGAGCACACAATTCTGAAAATCGTAATCATACGGTAATTAGGAAGGAGAAACACAGGAAGAAACAGTCTAATTGGTTGCTTCAGATTTAGAAACAGCCAATCACGAAAAAGCAAACCCAGACATGCTAACCTAAAGAGCCATTTTCTTCTGAGAATTCAGTTGGCATAAATTTAATTTGCGATTACGTTAAAGATCACCGCAAGATATTGCTTCTTTCTGGTTTTTTCTTCTGATTATTATTCCTATTTGCATAGTCATACAAACGTTTCTATGACGTAACTTCTTGGCATTTTTTGCAAACCAAAGGGGGTTTTCCAAACCAAACCAAACAAATTTAAACATCTACCCCTGTCTGCTTAAATTTGTTAAAATTTAAAAACTATTAATTTTTTACATCTGAAGTTAATATTTGCATTAAAAAATTGCCACCGGTTCACACAACACACAACCAAACGGAAACAGTGATGCCCCCCACGCGGTTACCAGCCACATTATGAGCCCCATGTTGAGCATAGGCCCTAAATCGTCACTACTTGTATTACAGTTCAAGAAGAGACTCAACCCATTACAAGTATTTCTGCTCTAGACGGAATGAAAATATTGGTTAAACATGTCAAAAATTAGCTAAGTTATTCACAAAAATTACTGAAATTTGCAAAACTTTTATCCGTGGTCTTTCCCTATACATCAATGATACAGAAAACGATAAATAACTTATGTTTTAGTTAATCTTCACGAAAGCAGCCAATCAGATTCAGTTCTAATCCATATAAACATGAGCAAAATCATGTGCATTAACCGGTGATGCACACTAATGCAGACATTACTCCGGACGGGCCTAAGTATTTGGTAGTTCAAATGGAAATCTTTAGTAAACGTCATAGCCAAATCAGATTTTGTTATAATTTCCGGTTTGGAGACATTCATTCAGATGAAGAATGCTAGCATTCTGGACAAATTCAGTTTATTTTAGGGTCTTAAAAGAAAAAGTTCGGTTAAACGAAAGTCTGGATAAACTTGTCAAAAATTTGCTAAGCTAAAGTTTGGTTAAACGTGCCAAAAATTCGCTAAGTAATTCACAAGATTTAATGAAATTTGCAAAATGGTTATCGTGACCTTTCCCTAAAGATCATTAATACAGACAAAAAACTTATGTTTTATGTAATCTTTATTAGGAGTCGTTGTAGGTGTGGATTTCAAAAAGTGTGCAGCGACGCCAACATAAGTTAAATTAGAAAAATTGGCTTGGTTTGGAGAAGAGAATAACATTATTTGCGATTACGTTAAAGATCACCGCAAGATATTGCTTCTTTCTGGTTTTTTTCTTCTGATTATTATTCCTATTTGTATTCTTCTTCCTCTTCTGCTACTGCACTACTACTATTGATGTCTTTCTTATTTCTCAGCGATTTATAGGAACTACTGGATTAACTATTTCAAGTCTTTTTCTTCTTTTTCTACTTCTTCATCTTCACCTTGCTCTTAGTCTTCATCTGCTACTACTACAACTACTGGTTTTCTTCTTATCTCCCAGCCATTTATTGGAATTCACAGCATTATATATTATTATATAATATATATAGCATTGCATATTATTATATTGCATTACTATAGGGAAGCACGAGAGAATTCCCCTGCAATATGGGCGTAAAAGGAGCTGCGCGGCCCTAAGAGAACGTCCTCGAGCACCGTGCCAGCTAAATACTCAACGAAACTAGACAAATTAGGCATCGTTAGAATCAGCCCGGCGAGTACTAATGGTCGCAAAAACGTTTTGGTCAAAAGTTCCTCCTTTGGAAATTTTCGCTTCCGGACAAGTTGTGTCCATTTGTAAGTTCCATGTAAGTCACGCTCGGAAAAAATGCAATTTTCTGACTTAATAATAGAACGACCTGGGCATTTTCATCAGGTAAAGTTTGGTTTTTCTGAAAGTATATACTTCGAATGTGAACCTTTTTGATATTGTTTTGCTGCCCGGCCCGGCATGCCAACTGGCCGGCCGGCCAAAGGTGGTTTCACGGCTATTTTGGTCAAAATGCCAATTTTGTGTCAGAGCTGCAGGGCACAGAAAACAAGCTAAAGACAAGCGGATTGTTGCATAAGAATCTTTGGGTTGGATGCCATGGAATAGTGAGATCGATTTTCGATATCTGGCCGGGATCGTTCAGGCGGCCGGCCCAAAGTTGGTCCGGCAAAATAGCCTTTCTAAAAGTCGCAACTCTACAGGAAGTAGCAAAAATTGGCATAAATATGGGCCATCTAGTGGGACCCGCAGAAAGGTTATAGGGTGCTGCTATCGTGCTGCACTGTTATGTAGCAACCCCAGAACGCTGGCTTTAGGCTTACTGTAAACGGTAAAACATATTAAATTGGTTGTGATAGTTCAGCACATGACAAATTAACTTAGCTACATTGACACTATAGTTTGCATCTGGTTGCGCTGAAGTAGAGTCCTTCTGAAGTACAGCACGGCCTATAACTAGCTACAGATAAGTTACAATCGTTCTAATTTTTATACAAGTGCGGTAGAGCAATACAAATCGTGCCGTATAAGTTTTCTTCACTGACAGTAAAGGTTGCATCTGTTCGCGCTGCAGTAAAGTGCTGCTGAAGTACAGCACTGCCAAGTATTGTGTGGAATCAGAATTTGAATTGAACAGCATTGAACTTGTCATTTTTATTATCTTGTGTTGTGTTATCTATATTATCTTTATTTTTAGTTCATGAAGCGTGGACCTTCATTCAGGCAAATTCAGTTGCTCATGCTAGGGGACCAAAGTTTAAGTTTGCTCCACTAATGTTCAGCCCTATCTGTAAGTTTCCCTTCACCATTAGTTAATTAACAGGTATTAACAGGAAGCGAGGCATAATCAAGGCAAACTATTTTAAACCTGGGACTGAAGAATGTTTTTATTCACTGCTCCTGCTGCACAAGCCGGGGAGAAATGAAGACTACTTAATTGGAGACTACACATCTGCAGAAGTGTGTTTTAAGATATGGGCTCCAAAACTATCTGCACTGTCCAGCCACGACTGTGTAAAGACCAAGCTCCAGACGGCATTGGCCCGGCTGGAAGATATTCAACAGAAGGCACACTCGGATGCTTTAGCTGCATAGCCTTCAAAGTACTGAAGAGCCTGGAATTGGTGATCCGGTGGAACACCACACCTCAGATTATCTGTGCGAGCCCGTAGTCTCCGAGGAAATTGTAAGCTCTGCTGTTTCTTCACTTAGTGGTAATCAGAAGCTAGCCTTTGATCTGGTTGTATATGCCGTAACTATTCAGAACTCGGATATTTACTTCTCTGCATTCGTATTCGCCCAATATTGCTTTTGTCCACCAGACTGAGGGCCTTTTCGCGCAGCAAGTTAAACGAGTTAAAAGAGTTAAAATTATCTCAATCCTTTTCGCGCACAGGGTTAAACGAGTTAAACAGTTCATTTTAACTCGCAAGCAGGGTTAAACGAGTTAAAAATTTTAACTCTACTCATTTAACTGGCCCGCGAAAAGGCCCTAAGTGAAAATGCACTGACTGCAAATGTTTATGCTGGTTCATTAGTGGTTGTGCAGGCACGTGCAAAAGCCATGTTAAGAACAACAGAATTGAAGCTCACTTTACAATACAAACCAAATGAAGATCCGGTGGTGCTTTTAGCTGCACCTACTGGTGTTGCTGCTATCAATGTTTCCGGCTGCACTCTACATAGCAAGCTGAAGCTATCTGTTCAGCATGGTTCCGACCATAAGTAAATTTAGACGAATTTGGATCGCTGCTTAGAAAGGCATGCTGGACGAATATTTTCCTTCATTTAGAAGAGGCGGGCGAGGGGGGGAGAGCATAAATTTGGTTGAAGACAAAGCAGAGTTTACCGGAAAAATGAAAATTGTGTGCATTAAGTCTTTGGTTGGATTTCGAAAATCCGTTAAAATCCAGAATTTCGGAATTCGGAAATCTAACATATACACTCAATATTTCGACTCAATATGTTGCCAAACTTATTGTGCTTTCAAAACTGTTACAAGTTAAAAAATGGAAGAATTTCTCAGCTTCGCTGGCTCCGCCGCCAGACTCCCGACTGATTTTTGCATCTCCCAAAATTTTATGAAAGTTGTTTAGGCAGCGCTTTGTGTGATAGTCTAAGAACCGCATGCTGTTTCTCTGCATATATGGTTGGTACGCTTTTAGGATTTCTCCCTTCTCTAAAATTAAGTGCTTCTGACACTGAAAAGGAGACTTAAAATTTGGTTATTACTGCAAGTTTCTGAATAAATTTTTCTTGAACAAGCACGATTTCGTGCAAAAGGTTCAGTTTCCGCTGGACGGACATTTAAGTAATTGTAAACCTGCTGCGCAGATAATTACTTTCTAAACGAGCTCTTACTTGCATACAACAGAAAATATACTTGCAAAAAATTGTTTGAAGATTTTTGATAAAACTTGAGGGTTTATCTTTATATAGCAAATAAAGTTTAAACTATTCAGCATTTCTATGTATCATATTTCAAGTTGTGTGTATGTGTTCAAGTTGTGTGTGTGTGTTCTATGTATCAAGTTTCATTCATTTGAGAAATCTTTACTGGAATGCTAATGACGCAAGTTTAACCTAACTATGAATCATCAATCAGAACTGAGAATAGACGTTTTAGATTTTGGAAGTGGCATATGCGTAATATGTACGTTAATGGAAAATAGAAATTCTGTGGAATGAAAGACAAGATTTCACACACAAATCATGCTAGCCCTATCTTAAACCATTGCTTACACGCATTTACAGTGAAGACTATATTTATCAAGCAAAATGCGTGTGAGGGTCAGGGCCGAGCAAACATAAGAGACCTGCTGCGCTGAGGCACAGCAGGAAAAATATCACACAATTTTCGCATGTTTTGTAGTTACTCTTGATTGAATTTGAAAAATGTCTCAAAACAGTGCCCAGTTTATAGGGAACAGTGTAAAACTGTGAACCAAATATATACCTCGAAAATGGGCAGGCAATTCTCTTCTACTGATTTTCACGGGGAAAGAGTGACATGGCAATCAGGAAATAAACCTGAAACAAACAACGTAAACACATATTTATATATTATGTGCGCGTAAGTCAAATGTAAATGTAAATTATATATATGTATATATATTCACATTTATATTTACATATTATATGCATGCACATACATGCATATATATATATATATATATATATATATATATATATATATATATATGCTATATTTCAGATTCTGCAGAATCGCATAAATCTGGTAAAGCTGAATTTGGAAAGCAACGGAATTACGGACGCAACCGCCAATCAATTCATGGGCCTGCTCAAGAATCATCAAAACTTGACGGATCATGTCAATATTAACAATCGCCTGTCTGGTGTTTAAAATGAAACATTCCGGGGACAAAGCTTCTGATTTAAGTTAACATTGAGGTTTTGAAATCAAGACGGGATTGAATTTCTAAGAATTTAAAATTTTCGTAGCACAGCTTTGTGCAGAACAACCAGTGCTCAGCTCATTGCTGTTTTGTTCACTTGCTGAAAACTTTTTACTGTCTAGAAAATTGTATAAATTCTAAACAAGCAAAAAATTCTGAAAAATTGGCAGATTTCAGGCACAGTCGTCTACTTAAATAGTCACCATATATACGATTTACTATATCAAAATAACAGTATATATATATACATATACATTTACATATATTATATATATATATAATGTTAAATATCTCGCTATTCGAAGTGTATTTCTTTTAAACAAATGATAAAGCTTTCTTACAGTTGTGTGTGAACCATCAGTTTCGCATGATGAGTCATCATAACCGTCTAGACAGTAATCAGTCTTATGTAATCAGTTGTTGATTATTCTTGGAACTGTCGAGTCGGCCTGCGGGCGTATGATTATGTCTGTTTCTATTATGCCGTATTAGCTGTGTATTTTGATATTGCTGTACCATCCCAATAAATCAGTAAGTTCTCGACATTAAATCAATGATGCCTTTGATCTTTTATTAGGGTAGGACCTTAGTTAGGGACTCGACTTTTGCGAAGCGTTGCACCCTATAGAGTTTCGCCTGCAATTGATTAGCCTCTTTAATTGCCGGCAAATACCGGACAGTTTGCCGGTAGTTAATATATATATATATATATTCATATATATTTTTTCATTTCAGAAATTAATTTTGGAGAATAACAGACTGTAGAATATGATGTGATGTCTATTACGGAGTTTGTCGTGGATTCATTTTGGACATTTTGGACACATATATATCTGTCATATATATGTCATATATCATATTCTATCTACGTAAACATGTCTACAGTAACTTATATATAATCCCAGCCCACTCAAAAACGAACTGTATAGAATGTAAGTAATTTTGTTATCCAACAGAAAGAAAACATTAGCAAAACCTGCAAATTCTTGGCGGATGTTCCTATGAAGTATAGAGTAGATATTTTGTGATAATCTTATTTGATACATGCATAAAGCTGAGCGATATAAAAATTAATTTTTTCTCATTTTAGATCCGAGGAAGATCTCAATTAACAGATACCGCAACCGGAACCAGAGACAGAGCCAGAAACGAAAACAGCCGAGCACGATCAAGTCCTCACATCAGATCAGGACTCCAGCTTTGAAGTAGTAAGCGCCCTTACAACGACGACTGGACCGTCCGAGCTTGTGAATCAGGCGGTGATTGCCATTCCGCCGGAAGTCAAAGCAGCCATGGGCCAGGAGGAACAGCCGGCCCAGATAGAGTACGGCCAGGAACCGGGATCCTGGATTCGTCCCTTCAAGAGGCTGAGGAGGCAATGGAGGTCGAAGAGCCAGAACCGGAACCGGAACCTGAAGTGGAATCGGAACCAGAAAAGGAGCAGGAGCAGGAAGAGGAAATGGAGGAAAAACAACAGGAAGAATGTTCCGTCTACCGGCCCTCTGCGTTCCTCTACATTCTGCCAGATCTGGACCCGCCGCCCAAACTGCCAACCTGGAGAACGCCTGAAGTGTGCGAGCGACAAGATCTCCGTCGATATTACAAGGCCCTGCCAAGTAAGTATCCAGTGTATTAGCTTAGCTTACGCAACGAACTCCTCCAATTTATTTTGGATATACACTACACAAGCTTTAAAATTCCTTTACATTTTTCAATATACACGTATATATCTCAGTATACAACTACACATTAAATGCAATTAAAGGCAAGCGTTGCTAGTTTTGAGAATTGATGGTCATTTTCCGAAATGTTTCGTTGTTCAGCTAAAATTAATAAAAATTATGGTTGGAAAGCAAATTACAACGAAACCCAATTCAGTACATAATAACACGGCAGACAAATAATTAAAGATTTCCACTTTCCGGGTATGAAACGAACCGGTGCATCTCTAATTTTCTATATATATGCACATATTTAGCTACATAAAAACTTGTATATACACATTGTACTATATATAGTAAATATATATTTTGTACTATAAATAGTACATATATATTAATCATTAATGTTTGTATATTTTCAGCAGCTAATGAACGAAATCCCTGCTCACTACGAATTCCAAGATACTGTCTCGTAAATAAAACTAAATATATAATACAAAATTTATAATAATCACTTGTGCATTACCAAATACGTAACATGTAATTTTAATTTAATATTTCTATTCCAACTTATCAAAACTAACAGTGTATAGTTAGAGTATATATAATTATCCGAATTTTCAACTTGTAAAACAAAGCTTATATATCATTTTGTTGATATCATAGGTTAACGCGGGGGGTCTGGGGGGTCCAAGCCCCCCCCCCCAACCCGGACAAGGTACAAGCCCTACCGCCGTCGAGGACAAGGGGTAACGAGAAAATGGCCAAAGAGTAGGCAAATATAGCCGGAAAAAATTAGTTTTTGCACTAAAATTTTAAAAAATTTCCGGCTTCGCCGGAATTTTTTTGCAAAAATGTCTAATTTTTCAGGAAAATCGGGCAAAATTTTGAAATTTTTTCTAAAAATTGAAGATTTCTTGCAAATTTTGATAACAAATTGCAAATTTTAATAAAATTAGTGTTAATTTTTCGAAAAATTTTGCAAATTTATTCTTGAGGTACAAGCCCCCCTGAAACTTTTTATTCAAGGTACAAGCCCCCTCAAAATTTTCTGGGGACAAGCCCCCCCCAGGACCCGACCCTATGTTAATGTATGGTTGATATATACTTTGTAAGCATATTTAAGCAGATATATACTTGTTATTTATATTTTAGGACGAAAGAATGAGGCAATACAAGATCCTGAGAAATAGGAGGCCCCTGCAAAAGACTATCAGCTAAGATCAAATGCTCCTTAGCTTTAAAAAATGTTTGCTATCCCACTTGTTTGGGTTGGGTCCCACCTCTACTTGCTCCCCTCCTCACTTTTTCGGACTTTCTCCCATTCGCCATAAGCTCACCAAACAATGTCTAATTATAAGGATTTTTATCTAAAGCCTTCATCAATTTTCTGGCTCATAGAAAAGTCTTCTTAGCTGGGTCTTGTCTCTGTTTTTCCTTATCCTCCAAGTTTTTAAAACTTCACCAATGGAGCTCTAATTTGGAATTGTTATATGTTCTTGACAACGGTGAGTTCAAATATTAAAAATTTGTTGGTGTCGCGAAAATATAAACTGAACGAAGTGGAAGACATATATACCTAATTTTAGCTCAATTGGTCAAGTTCTAAGAATTTTAGGACGGCTGGGAAGATGGAAGATAAGACAAGATAGTTTTAGAGTGCCAACTTTGGCACAAGGTTTTACTACTTTGTGCCAACTTTGGCACAACTGTGTCAACTTTGGCACAAGCTGTGCCAAGGTTGATACAGCTTGACGATTCTTCACTTTTTCATACCGTATCTGATATATGGACATGGATGGTGGACATGGATAGTATTGTTGATGGGTGGACGCTCGTAGTAGATTTTTAGTTCGATTTCCATCTGGAGACGACATTTACAGATGTTACTTTAACAATCAATCTTCAATCATGTAACAATCTTCAGTGTTTCGTGAAAACGGCATACTATTATTGCCGGGGTAGGTAGGGTATGTATGAGTATTTAGTATAGTTTGAGTTAGGTAGGGGGAAGGGAAATGTATGGATCCATACTCATTACTCCCGAAAGATGGTGTAGTGCCGCATGCATTTAAACGCATAAAGCGGCTTTCGCGGAAGCGAAAGTTTCCCGAAAGATGGTGTGATTTAGTCGAACGTATTCTCTTTTGAATACGTCGACTCGAAAGATGGTGTGATTTAGTCGAACGTATTCTCTTTTGAATACGTCGACTCATACTCGCGAAAGATGGTGTAATGCCGCATAATGCATAAAGCAGCTTTCGCAGGAGCGAAATTTTTTTGAAAGATGTTGTTATTTAGTCGAACATATTCTCTTTTGAATACGTCGACTCATACTCACTCATACTCCGGAAAGATGCTGTGATTCAGTCGAACGTATTCTCTTTTGAATACGTCGACTCAGATACTAAACATTCTCAAGAAAGATGGCGAAAGATTGAACGTATTCGACGAGAAAGATGGTACGTGGTTAAATGGAAAGCGTTATTCCTGTACAATTTCCGAAAGCCGCCCGGGGGCTCTCGGAGTTGTATAGAAAAACCATTCCAGTTGATTGCGAGTTTAAAATTTCGAAGTTCGAACTTTATTCGAATTGGATGTTCAAATGAAACGTTCATGCTAACTTTCGACTTAGACTTCATGCGAGTTTAATTTCATGCGAGCTTAAAATTTAATTCGAATTGGATTTTCAAATGAAACTTTAGTAGACTTTTAATTTAAATTAAATGAATTAAATGTTACATGCTAACTTTCGACTTAAACTTTCTTTTCGTGCTAGTTTAAACTAAAGTCTGACCAAAAATCCTTGGAACCGAACTGTGAGCGCTTGTCCTGAGATAACCTTTGAAGTTAGCCTGTATAAAGTATATATTTTTAGAAACCTCAGGAGGAGGAGAATCCGGTAAAACCATCACATCCGGTCTATATCCGGTTACCGGATGCCAAATCGATAAAACCGCTTCAGATTCGGAAAGAGAATGGTAATTAATTTATACTCTAGCATATTGGTCCTTGGCCAAAGACATCTCCAAAAATCCGGTCACGTCCGGTCTATGTGCGGTAACCGGATGTCTTGCTCACAAAGCTGTACAGCAAGATGGCTAGGTCGTACAGTTTCGCTGATTGAATTTTTAGATTCAGCGGGTCGAAATTAGTCTATATACGAAGTTTTGTCCAATTTGGGCCAAAATTGCGTGATTTATGGTCGTATCCGGTGCGAAAAAACCGGAAAAATAGGTTTTTCCGGTCTGGTGCTCGGAGTCGCGGACAAAAAATGTTAGTTTTTGGCACAATGAATATTTGGGAGGCTACTTTTATTTTACCGGTGTCAAAGTAATCGAATATCCGGTCGATTTCCGGTTCTGAGCTTTGAAATTTGAGATTTCATGAGCTAATATCTCAGTATCCGGTTGGTCCGGATCTCAGTATCATTCAAAAATTACAGCAGATATGAAGTAATTTGAGGTTGATGCTTGTTAGGGATAGACAAAATGTCATTTTAATGAAACAATTTGACTTCCGAACCAACCGGATACTGAAATAATAGCTCATGAAATCTCAAATTTCAAAGCTCAGAACCGGAAATTGACCGGATATTTAATTACTTTGACACCGGTAAAATAAAAGTAGCCTCCTAAATATTCATTGTGCCAAAAACTAACATCTTTGTCCGCGATTCCGAGCACCAGACCGGAAAAACCGATTTTTCCGGTTTTTTTCGCACCGGATACGGCCATAAATCACGCAATTTTGGCGCAAATTGGACAAAACTTCGTATATAGACTAATTTCGACCCGCTGAATCTAAAAATTCAATCAGCGAAACTGTACGACCTACCCATCTTGCTGTACAGTTTTTGTGAGCAAGACATCCGGTTACCGCACATAGACCGGATGTAACCGGATTTTTGGAGATGTCTTTGGCCAAGGACCAATATGCTAGAGTATAAATTAATTACCATTCTCTTTCCGAATCTGAAGCGGTTTTATCGATTTGGCATCCGGTAACCGGATATAGACCGAATATGATGGTGTTACCGGATTATCCTCCTCCTGAGGTTTCTAGAAATATATACTTTATATAGACTAACTTCAAAGGTTAACTCAGGACAAGCGCTCACAGTTCGGTTCCAAGAATTTTTGGTCAGACTTTAGTTTAATTTCATGCGAGTTTAATAGACTTCATGCGAGTTTAATTTCATGCGAGCTTAAAATTTAATTTCATACGAGCTTAAAATTTCGAAGTTCAGTTTTAAAAATTTTATTCAAATTGAATGTTCAAATGAAACTTAAAACTTTTCGAATTGAATGAAAGCCCGTTTTTAAAAGTTCGAATTGGACGTTTAAATGTTTGCATGTTTGCATGTTTAAGCTTTTCAAGTACAGTTAACAATTTCTAATTTCGATTTCGAAATTAAACATCTGACAGCTTGCTTATAACTTTGTTATTTATTCGAATATTCGAATTTAAAATTCGTCATTCGTTATTCTTCGTCCAGGGCCGTTATTGAGGTTCTTCGTTCGTTTGCCGGAATCGGGAGACGGCATTTACGCTGATGATGAGGATAATGATGCAGTATGCTAAGCCTGCTCAGACGTGGACAGAAGTGTGATTGAATGAGACTGGTTAGAAATTAGGCTTAGGTTAGGTTAAAAAGGTTATAATAAAAGGTTATTAGGTTAAAAATTGATTGAACAGAAAAATGCAAATTAAGATGAACAGGATCGTATGCAAATCAGCTCGACTCGTATTCAAATCAGCTCGATATGCAAATTAGCCCATGCAAATCAGCTCGATATGCAAATTAGCCCGATTGCCTATATATATATATATCGTCGTTGGCACGATTTATCAACTGATCATTATCATCGTAATCAGCATCATTATCATCATCATTCAGCATCATGGCAACTTCTGCAGCGGATGCATCATCATCAGTAGCACCATCATCATCATCATCATCACCATCTGCCTCTTCCACTGAAGGAATGGTATCGATCTACCGATTGTTTTTGGTGCTCAACTGATTGTTTTCAGTGCTCGAGTAGCCTAAAATAGAAATTATAATTTAATATTTTAGTTCTAATATCTAATATTTAAACACTTGTCTTTTATTTCCATATTTTTCTTTATAGATTGATCGCATCCCGTTTAGTGGGAATCTTTTGGAGCAGCTGAAGGCACTCCTTGAAGACATACGTTCTAAGGGAGCTGTCATCATGTACTCAGATCAATTTGAGAGTCACTCCCAGATAGAGCCTTTCATGGCCAAAAGCCAAACCGTACCCGTAAGACATCCTCATGTTCATTGAGATTTACTGAGAAAGATGAGTTTTGTTTTAGTCATGTTTTTGTTATTTATGATTGTTCTTTTTAGTACGAGCTCCAGCGCGTGGAGAGGTACGGGAGCGACTGGTGGCAGATCAAGAATGAGGTCTACCCCGCCAAGAATGGGAGGCCAACTGGAGGTGAAGTGCCGAAGGAGGAGGTAGCCAGGATTATGGCCCTCCCACCGCAGGAAAGAGAGGTCAGCAGAAAAGTGGGGAAGGTGTTTAGGAAAATGCTTCCTTACGCCAACGGCTTCGAGGCCTTTCGGAACCGCATGCCCATTGGTCCAATTAAGGTCCCCCCTCAAATATGCTGATCAGCGACAAAGTCCTGCACAAGACGAAGAGGAAGCGGGTGGGAGGCTTAACCACTGCCTTCGGTTACTGGGGGTGCGATGAAACCCACTTTCCGTTGCACTACGAGGATTGTGGCTTAATGTCACTAAACTATTGCTATTATTCCAGTGGTTAGTGCTTGATATCTTCAGTTTAATATCTATTGATGATTATAATTTTCTTAAATTCCTTAATTTTCTTAAATTCCTAATTCTATTCTATTTTACTACGTACTTTTGTATTTACTGTATCTTAGGTCGCATATCAAATGTCTGGTATATAATACCAGACCTCATGAGTAGGGCGATCTTGTCAAAGAATTGCCCTGCCGTTTGCAGGAACGCAGCGTGGAACAGCAGGAAGATTTACCCGGATCTGGACCTGTTGCGGCAGAACAACATCAGATACTGTAGGTTGGAACAGCGTGTGGAAGACCTGGTGGTGACCTTCGCCAATGCCGCCCAATTCGGGCATAAGGTGGCCACCAACTCCCACACGGCTGCCAACGTTCTGTTCGAACCGTTCACCGAAGAATCCTTCATCCTTCAGAAAGTGATGAACCGGATGATTAGTGAGTGCTGCCTCAGACTGTCCTGCCAAGAGAAATGCAAGGAAGGAAGAGAGGAGCTGGTGATGGGGGTAAGTGTTCATGGTTGTTTTCATGCTGGAAATAAACCTCGTAGTTAGTTGGTTAGTTACTGCTTTTGAACCAAATTTGTCGCTCACCAGCGATTTGTTGTTTTTCGATCAATCTGATCTAACTAATTGCTGGCTAACTATTTCAGAGGGAAATCTGACCTCCACAACCTTGTCTATGGCAGGAAAAAGGAACCGGCACGACTGAGGTTGGCGGATCATCGGCGAACGGAGGACCAGTATGCTGCCGCAGCAGGAATCACTGATGCGCCCCTTCCTGTTCTACCCACCCCCCCCCCCTTCCAAAAAGAAAGGCCGCGGCAGAAAACGAAGACTTTGAATATTTTATGAACATTCTGATCGTTACTGTGATTGAATAAATTTTAATTTTTTTGAGTCTTTAGTTTATATTAGTTAAATTTTAGCTTAAGCCTCAGCCTAGCTTTTAGAAATAGACATAGTCAACTGTCAGTGTGCCAACTGTGGCACAAAAAGTAAAACCTTAGTAAAACTTACTTCTACGAGTACTGTTCTGAACGGCCAAGACCAAGACCGTCGAGTCACCCATGTCTGGATAGCCCCAGAGGTGGGGTATCCATACCTGGTTGAATAGGCCTTATCGCCTTTGGTATTTCTGAGTAATGCTCGAAAAACTTCAAAATTTTCAGGTTTTGGGTTACAAAAATTGAAATGTTTGAGTTCACCAGGTTCAGAAGCTGGCCAGACCGGACTGGCTCTTCCATTTATGGAAAGCCCACCCTAGTTTTTGTATTTGTTAAGTCAAAGGGTATGACACTTGAAGTAGTCAAATAATTACCAGCACAACTTCAAGCAATTGTCTCAAAAATACGTGTGTAAAAGCCGGTTTTTTAATTGATTGCATGAGTTGAGAGATCCGTGTTCAAAACAATCTAGTTGCGATTTTCAAAATTTCACAATTTCACTGCTGTGCGCCGGCAGAGATAACGTAAAGATCTCTCCTTTGGTCGTAAGATGTCCTTTAGGATCACAAATATGGACATTACTTGACCGACGGACCAGCGCTGTTGAAGCTGTCGAAATCTAGCAATATTTGATTTTTCGAAAAATGGCCGGTTTTGGACCTCAAAAATCAATTTTCGCTGTTATCTCTTAAACCTTAAGGAATCGAAGAAAACTCTCAAGAACAAAGTTGTAGGTCTTAGTGAGAGGATTCGAATGACTATAAGTTCATCCATGCAGAATGGTCGCAGTGCAAGTTACGGCGGAATAAACTAATTTCACCAAAACTCAAATTTTCAAGCCGCGACTTTTCTAACATGTTTTATATTGTAAATAATGTAATTGTAGCAAATTTGAATAAATTTCAACGACAATTGCGCTTTTAAAGCCCAAAAATACACGAACCCGAACCAGCACCTTAAGGGGGGTCCATCATAAAACAATTTCAGGCTTCGGATTTCGCTCGTTTTCACACATAAGTTAGCCACATATGTCGTGCATATCAAGTTTAAATTTTGAGTTGTTTTGTTCAGTTCTCCGTAAGTTAACTGTGTGCAATTTGAACATGAACGAGCACAAGGGTGCTGCAGCCAACTGATGCAAATTTTCGCAAATCGACTCTATGTTTTTACTTATTTTGATATACTCCTTTAAGAACTATTAAGAAAAGCATTTTGTACAGTTTCCAGCTGGATGGGCTTGATCAGAAGAATCATTCTCTAAAGAATTTCTCGGAGAAACAAGGTCCTTGTTTCTCCTGATGTAATGAAACATTTAACAGCTGTTAACTTAAAACAGAAGCATTTCCGACCCATAGTTTTATGAGACGAATTCATCCCTGCAATGAGAGCTCTCGACTGATGTATGATATGCCATATTTTGAAAAATTCTACAAATCGCTGTTTTGAGAAATTCGGGGTTCTAGAGTCCTGTTTGGCACGCTGAGAAGCACTGGATGCAGTGTTCAGCATAATTCATGCTGCAAATAAATCCGAAGACATGAATACATAAGATGGAATAGAAAATAGGCAGTTTAGGACCATACTGTTGTCGGAATGTAGCCGTTTTCGAAAAAATCGATATTTTAAAAATTTTGCTAAAAATGTCCATTTTTGCGCCAAAAAACTCTCAAAACTGGAAAAACATGCAATGGAACCATTGGTATCAGTGGAACTGCCAATTCAAGTACTACGGAACTCTGGAGTTAGAATTTTTATTTAGGTTTCTGAATTAGAGCAATTTTCAATTTTTTCCGAATACCCCGCTTTTCAGCTGCAAAAAACGTTGCATTTTGACGATTTTCTACTGTTTTCGATGAATAAAAATGTTTTAAATAATTTTAGGGGCCTAAATCAAAATTCCACTTCCAGCGTACCGCACGTTATGATTATAGCTACATTATAAATACAAAATTATGCAGGATTACAACTGTTCTTCGAGAGATTTTTTTGGCCCAAGAATAAAATCACCACTTTTTCTATTTCCTATGTTTAACACATGCGGACCTCAACTTTGAGATGAAATTACACAACAAACGTAAGAGATACGAGTTTAAGTTGAAAACTCGTTAAAATACTCCACTCAGAGATCATTATATGTGAAAATGAGCGATTTCAGGCGAAAAAAGTAGGGATGGACCCCCCACTAGGGGTAGAGGGAGGTCAAAGTGTAGTCTAAAATAGCCAAAATATGCAGCAAAATTTGCCTATTTTCTTCATATATACTACCATAATTAAGCTAAAAGATTCTCAAAAATTTAGTTCTAGTACCAAAAAAGACTATTTTATACCCAAAAAGTTTGAATTTTTGAACAAAAATCCTCAAGATTTGGCAATTTCTGAGCCCTCAATATGAGTGAGGAAAGCCCAAAGTGGAGAGGACAGGAGAAAATCGAGTGGCGGGTCCAAAGAACTGGGGGGCTAGCTCCCACTAAACTAATTTCAACTGGAATGAGGCAATCAATTTATAGTTTTTCAAATGCGTCATGCCTTGCTAAATGGACAATCACACTGTCGTATTTTTGTTTGGCTTATATGTACATACCACAGTTTCGAAAAACTGTTAGAATGAAGCTGAATTTTTGCTGCTAATTTTCGGCTACGGTGACCATTTTCTACCATTAATCGAACTGCACCAAATCATCAAGTATGATTGCGCATATATATATATATATATATATATATATATATATATATATATATATATATATATATATATATATATATATATATATATATAACTGAAGGGAAAAAATGACAAAAGGCCAAAAAGGTAAAACTGTTTTGGGGAGTCTGGTAGGCAGTGCCTGCCAGAAAGGGGAAATTTTAGCAATTTAGTGAGCCGGAAAAAATTTCAGCCAGTCAAAATTCCCTTAAATTTTTTGTCTAGCTGTCACTGAACTCGGTGGAGACTATATGTTAGCCGTAACGTTTTGAGACATTATCATAAAATTGGCGTTGCAGTCAAAAAGTGTAGTATATAAAGGTGCTTACCTTTGCCGTTCCTATCAAAGTTTTCTTGCCACAGATTTCGGTGGGTAGGGGACATCCTCCCCCTCCCTTCACGCAACGCTCCTATTGCTCCATCAACCATATTATAGTACCAACTAGTCGTAAAGTTTCACGTAAGTACAGTGCTTATTTGCATATTCAAATTAACGTACATACGTTGTATTGGGTGGCATGTGTAAAGTAAGGTTGGAAGATGAAAGGGTTAAGATAACTACTCAAATTGTATAACAGCATAAAGGACTTGGATATCTCCATTTAATTTATATGTTTATAAAACATGGTATGATAACATAGGATATGCAGAGACAGACAAATCTAATAGATCCCTCGTTAAGAGCTCACACACATATATATACCGAGCTTAAAAAAGTTTGTATATATTGCAACAGATCAAAGTTAAAATTCTATATATGTGTGTTTCGGCGAGGATTCGTAAATTGGTAAATAGTCACAAATTTTCCAATTCTACGTTTCTAAATTTTTTCTAACTTTACTTGTATATATATTCTCTGCTTCGAATGTGATTAACTGTCAAAGGAACTGCAAGCTCTCAAAAAAGCTAGGACTTCATAGATTACGTATACGAAAACCAATAAGGCACGGGGAACCCGGTCAAGCAACTAATTACACCGTTAAGAATACTTCCTGTAATATAGTACGATAGAATCTGAGATACCTGATACAGACCTGTGCGTCCGCTAATTGATGAATAAAAAGTAAGAAGAGTCCAAACAATAATATCATAGACAGCAATAGAGTGAACGTGCAACTGCAGTGTATGCAGCACTGAATGTAACGAAACTTTCAACGCACATAATCCATAAATTACAACAAGCCCTTATTAATGTATTCGACTTGACGACACAGAAAACCTTATTTGCATGAATATTGTTATATATCTTATATAAGTGTGTACAAATTATCTGTAAATATAAACTTTTATCTTCCAAAAAGTTGTCAAGAGTTTCCAATGTTCCTAAATTACGATTCACGAACAGCTGAATATAATTTCTAACGTATATATACACTTTATTATATATATATATGTATATATATATATATATATATATATATATATTATGTTATTGTAGCTTTGGAAATGCTCATATAAATTCCATTTGCTCTGAATCTTGAACTATTCTTCTGTGTAAATGTTTTTTGTGTGATATTATTTGCACTGTGCTTGCCTGTACTGTAATTTTGCAACGAGATCTGAAATGTATATAATGCCGGATTTACCAGGATACGAATTAATTTGTCTTTATTTATGAATAACTACGTTTATGTATTCATTGTGTATACTGTATATGATTATTTCCTACATTTGTTTTGTAATTACGTTGCATTATGTCATGTTCATCTATGTAGTAAAGAGCTTGTATAAAACATCAACAGTTATTGTATATATATCTACGCAAGAGTTTCTGGCTTGTACATCGATTTTGATATGTACCTATTGTCGATATCGAGAAGTAGGTAGGTACATTGCTTTTGTAAAAATCAGTTCGCCATTTTTAAGTACATTTATGCTATTCACTTCTTTTCGCATGTATATACATCGTTTTGTATCTTGACTTCAGAGTAACATTTTGTATTTTTGTGATATATATTTAAGTTCTTCTTTGATGCATATTGCTATTGATTCTTTCTTCGATGCATATTGCTATTGCTTGTCTTTAATAATTGGCTGTCTACCATATACCTATATATGTCTGTGATACATTGTAGCTATTTTGCGTAAATACTTAATTATGTAGTGCTTAATTACGTATATGTTAGTTTCTTTGTATTTTTATTCGAACGGGTTCTCTTTTTCTGCTCAGCTTTTGCCTTTACGTATACATTAATTATTGTTTGTACATAAAAGCATCATATATATATATATATATAATATAATTTTGATTCCCTGTTCGACTGTATTCAAGTGCAGCTTCATGTATTAGTACCTATATTTTCAATAAACAGCTTATCTTTAGTAATACGCAATAAAATAAAAACCCTTCTCTCCCAGTATAAAAACCTGAATTAATTTCAATTTAATTTAATTTAAATTTATGTACAGCAGCATGCCACCACGAATATCTTTGTCCGTATATACCATTTAAATCGTCACGATTTTGAAGATCTTATCACTTGAATTGAAATTAAACTACATTTGATCATTAATTAAATAGGAAAAGGACTAACCTTATAACATGAGCTTGTTCATGGGAAAGTATTGACAAGTTTGATGGCATATTGGCAGCATAAACAGAAGAAAAAGGTTACAGATTTCTGAACCACCAAAAACTTAACTAGAGGAGCCTGCGTAAGCTAACCGGTAGATATATATACATACATATACGTATGCACCTTTTGATAGAACTGAAGTTATATCCATATCGGGAGTTGGTCAAATTGGTTCAAATAATCGAAAGTCACACACTCACTCACACTTGCACAACAAAGCCTAAGTACTGAAAATAGGAATGCACCAGGCAGGGTAGCCTCGAAAATTATATTTTAAACTAAGTTTTAGTTTTAAATTAAATTTTAAGTTACCAGCAGATTTTTTCACGGCTTTTGCTACATGTTTGCAAACGTTGATCCAACAAAAAACACAACAGCAAGAAACGTATCGCGTGTATTGGACGAATATATACTGCAATAATTGCAAGTATAAGTACGTAGTGTTTTCACCTGTTTTTTACAGAAAATTAAAATTTTTTGATATTGAGCGACTCCTTCCCTGACTACGTAAGTTCCCAGGCTCTGACAGAGACCACGAACATGCCCCCCGTATTCCTCTTTTCGAGACCTAATCCCAATGCCTGTCCCATTAGTCTACACATATGTATATTAGAGCCTTTGACTCGCTCCCCTGCTGACAAACAAACTTAAAATGCAATTTCGACTTCCAAGGGAAATCAAGGAACCAAACTCTTTTCAAAAAGTTACTTTGAAATTTCAAAATTTTATGGGAAAAGCGTTTTCTCGTTAGTTAAAGAAGGTTAATGCTGCAGTTTCTGTTTCACAATATAAACTTATACAAATCTGAAATGCAAAATAAAATTACACACTGCGGCAAAATAATTTGGCGATTAGCATCCGAGTCCACCAGAATAAAACTTGAAAATTGAAGTTCGTACATAAAGTGAGGTTTAGTAATTATTTGGCTTATATATAGAGGTCTAAAAGGGGGCCTCGGATGAATGGATCCTGAATCTCCGAGTAAGCTAGTAAGCTGTCCAAATTATGGCTGATTAGACTGCTAGCCGGACGCCGCGTCGCCTTCTTGGCGAGATGGGAGAATCTAAATCATACATGCAGTGACGAAACTTCATTATCCTAAATGTTTAATAGGACATATGTACATGTAGAACTGTCGAAGCCTCCTTCATAGAGTTCTTATGACATTGAGTAGGAAACTTGGAGAACTGCAAGGAATCTGTCCCACCCACCCCTAAATCGCATACATATTTAATCCACTGCATCCACAACTACGTATATATATATATATATATATATATATATATATATATATATATATATATATATATATATATATATATATATATATATATATATATATATATATCTGCTACTACTACTACTATATCTGCACCAACTGCTGTCAACCGCAGGGTCGGATCCAGGGAACCAAATTGTGGATCCGCCAGTAGCTTCACGCGGTATGCTAAAGCTACACGTAATGTAACGTAATGTTAAATTATAGAAAACAATATATATTTTCAGCTCACGAGGTATTTACGCAACGATCAGTATCTCAAAAGGATCCCTTTAACTATCCCTTTCCCTAACTCAGAAGCTATATGGGTGATTCTGACCTAATTCTAAATAAAAATGAAATATATAATCTTACATTTCTTTGTGTTCAAATTAAAAATATTTACTTTAAAATTATTCGCTCAAGCTAGTTCTTAAGGTGTTGATTTCTTTTGGGCATGTTGGTTGATAGTGCAAGAAAAGATGAAATTTGATGAAACTTTCCAAAATATGTTATTTTAGCGTTTTGACTCCTCCGCCAATCCCGCGTCAAAAATTCAACAATTCCGTTCAGAGCAGTTTTCGCCGATTTCAGACAGCTGGGAGGCATGTATGTATAGGTTGTAGCCTTTGCCTGAAAAGGGGTATCTGTTACCTATCACCAACGTAAATTGCGTAATTAGCAAGAAAACTGATTCCGAAATTGCTTGATCATATGATTAATTTGATCAACAGCGTAATATTGACGCTATTAGGGGCAAATTTTGTTTAACCGCACAGAAGTACTTTTGTAGAAAGCTGCAAATTTCTTTTAATTTGTATTCATTGTTTGGTGTGTTTAATTTTACTTTACAGGTTTGCTACTTGTTTCTGTTCTCACTACTTAATTAATTTGATATTTTAAGGTAGTGATTCCTTTTGGAGACATCAACTTTGAACCGTTATTACTCATTCATTGTTTGGAGTTAAGAAGTCGTCTTTATATCAAAATATAGCTTATCATTTTCTCTTTTTAGTGAGTACAATGAATCTAAGTTTGGCTTTCCAAAATCTTTTTACTGTATTTTAGAAGAAGTATAATTTTTCAGATTTTTTGCAGGCTGAAGTAAATTTTTTCACAGGACATCGGTTATATCATTCGATATCTCTATCAAATAGCTGGGGACCCTTTTTAGTTATTGTGATATCGCTCTTCCTTATGGAGAAATAAGTTAAAATGTCTGCGCAACCTGGATTTTGCCTACTTTTCCCTACTTTGGCAAGCCACTAATTTAGTTAGAAAACAGCTATCGGGGCAACTAAAAAAGGGTCCCGGGGTATTTTTGTATAGAACAAATCTGCTAAGTGGCAACTCCCTAGCTTGCATACTAAATTCTGCACAATCGCTGGAAAAAAATTGGTCGTGTTTTTGCAAAAACTACATTTTTTATGATAGCGGCCTAGGCGATAGCTATTGGACGGTGGCCATGCCTCCGATAATTGGCCTCTGTGAGACCTTTAAATCGACACCCTTAGTTAAATTTTACGGCTTTCGTAGCTCGAGAAGTAATGGATTATTTGATTTCTGCAGAAAGGACAAGTTTTTGACGCCAAAATAAGAAAATTGGGTATATCTCACAATGGGGAAAAGATAGAAAGTTGCTTCCAAAAGCAGAATTGTAGAGTTTAACGAGGTCTTTCGAATGAATATAGTCATAGCCATGCAGCTGCTGCCAAACTTTCAGAAATTTGCAAAAACCGTCCTGAACGCAAATGTTGAGTTTTTGAAGCGCGATTGCGCGGAGGTTGTTAGAACGCTAAAACAACTTATTTTGGAAAGTTTCGTTTAATTTCATCTTGGTTTACGCCGTCAATTAACAATATGTGCCCAAAAGGAATCACCACCTTAATACTCTTTGTTTTTCCACCCTTTACCAACGCCGCTAAATTAAGAAAATCTGCGTTAAAATAGAGAAGCCCAGATTAAACCTTATAGTGTTTTCCTAATTCTTCAGTATTCATTAAATAATATTCTTAAGATAATTCTTAAAAAATTAACTTTTAATCCAACTAGCTATTAAAATAGTTAAAGTTGCAATTGTAATAATAAACTTTCATATCACACACAACTTTGCGTAGCAATTAGGTATATATTTAAATTATGAAACGAATTGAAATTGTTATGAATTACTAATTATAGCTTTGACCGTAGCCGTTTTGACTGTATCTTTCTCACTAATTATATATGTTACGTGCAAATTGTGTTCCCGTGCAAATTGTAATTTGCACGGGAAAATCGTGCAAATTGTAATTTGCACGGGAAAATCGTGCAAATTGTAATTTGCGCGATGAAATCGTGCAAATTACAATTTGCACGGTTGTTTTCCGTGCAAATTGCAATTTGCATGGAAAGTGCCGTGCAAATTGTAAAATGACATCTTAGGTTAGACCGTAAGTTTTAAAAACTTTGTAAACTTTTTTGTAATTTCAAAAATGGTATCTTATAAGTTAGTAACTAAGATAAACAAAATGATGATGATGATGATTAAATCGTGCAAATTAATTATAATTTTATATGTATATATGGTAAACTCGTCTATAGTTGACACTTTTTGACAAAAATTCATTCCGAGAAAAATTACTCAAAATTTTCAGCGGCTACCCCATATAAATTCTATATCAAACAAAAGAACGTTTTCTCCTCTTTCTAACGATACATCACATGTAGTTTTGTATTGAGAAATGAAAAATTCATTGAAAAAAATTGAAAAATTAAGCAAGTCTTTAAAATTATAATTAATTCGCACGATTTCATCATCATCTTGTTTATCTTAGTCACTAACTTATAAGATACCATTTTTTGAAATCACAAAAAAGTTTGCAGTTTTTAAAATTTACGGTCTAACCTAAGACGTCATTTTACAATTTGCACGGCACTTTCCATGCAAACTGCAATTTGCACGGAAAACAACCGTGCAGATTGTAATTTGCACGATTTCATCGTGCAAATTACAATTTGCACGATTTTCCCGTTCAAATTACAATTTGCACGGGAACACAATTTGCACGTAACACATATATATATACTACTTCACTATTTTAACTTGTTGGATTAAAAGTTTTGTAAAAACTAGTATTAAGAATATTTAGTGTAAACTGAAGAAATATTAATACACACTATACCGTTTAATCCGAGCTTCTGTACTTTTAAACAGATTTTCTTAATTTAGGGGCATTATTACAGCGTGGAAAACACAGAGTATTGATTGAAATATCAAATTAATTGAGTAATTCACACAGAAACGGACCAAAGCTCTAAAGTCAAGTTAAACATACCAAGAATGAGTACTTCCGGCAAAATAATTACTGCAAAAGGGAAAATTTTCTGAATAGAAAGAAATTTGGGGAAAGTTTTGGTGGGAGGATCTTTCTGTGACATAGGCCTAAATATTTCTAGCATCTTGCATGCTCAATACATTGGGAAACGCTTCCTTGTCTTACTCTTTCTACCATAAGCTCTTGGTTACATCCAATTTCTTGATGATTAGAGGTAAAATCGATAAAGGCACATCAACCCTTTGCGAGTGAAAGAGTTCGTTGTTACAATCTCGAGCTGGATCTCTTTAACTTTACCACCCCATAAAAGATGGTCAACTTCAAAAGCTTATTGCAAGAGATGAACAGGACTTCAGAGAATGATTTATACATCGTTGGAATGCTCGAGATATGGTCTATTAAGTGGTGTAAAGCAGTTTGCTGTAGCTTGCTGCTATAAAAGGTTATGCTTAACAAACTATCAAAGTTCCCGCTTTTTGCAATTTTGGTAGACTTTTAAGCTTAACTTTTTATAGCAGTACGCTACACCAAACTGCTTTGCGCCATTAAATAGAGCACATCTTGAGTATTCCAACGATGTATAAATCATGCTCTAAAGTTCTGTTGATCTCTT
Organism: Trissonchulus latispiculum; assembly: GCA_030248195.1. Lineage (NCBI taxonomy): Eukaryota > Metazoa > Nematoda > Enoplea > Enoplida > Ironidae > Trissonchulus > Trissonchulus latispiculum. The sequence goes on along the minus strand of JASAND010029144.1, from coordinate 43,561 downwards.
GCAATAAGCCTTTGAATTTGACCAACTTTTGTTGGGGGGGATAAAGCTAAAGAGATCCTTCGAGCTACCAAACCTGATTGAACAGAAATTTAATTTACTCCTGCTCATCTTAATCCCTCACACACTGAACCGCTTATAATAATTAATACAACTGAAAGTCAGCAGTATATGTTATATAAATAGTTGTCATGCTAACAATATTGTACATATACGTACAAGCTTGTCATGTGGTTTTTGAACATCTAACTAGTCATGTATCGAATCGAAAATTTTGTTGCGCGGGGTAAAAATTTGGTTGCGCGGGAAAAAATGTTAAAGCACTCTGTTGCGCGGGGGTAAAAATTTTGTTGTGCGGTACAAAATCTCCATGCGCTTTGCTGCGCGGGGGTAAAGATTTTTATGCTTCGGGGTAAAAATTGGATGCATGGTTTCAAACTTTAATGCACTTTGTTGCGCGGGGGTAAAAATTGTATTGCACGGGGGTAAAAATTTTGTTGCGCGGGGTAAAAATTTGGTTGCGCGGGAAAAATGCTAAAACACTCTGTTGCGCGAAGGTAGAAATTTGCTGCGCGGGACAAAATATTGAGGCGCTTTCCTGCGCAAGGTGAAAATTTTACTGCACAGGGATAAAATCTTGAGGCGCTTTCCTGCTCGGGGTAAAATCTTACTGCGCGGGGGTAAAATTTGTTTCGTTGTTCGTTGTTTCGTTCTAAAGGTGCTTTGTTGCGCGGGGGTAAAAAATATTGCTGTGCGGCTCAGGCGATTAAGATTTTTTTGCGCGGGACAAAATTTTGATTCGCTTTGTTGCGCGGGGGTAAAAAATTTGTTGCGCGGGGGTAAAAAATTTGTTGCGCGGGATAAAATATTGAGACGCTTTCCTGCGCGGGGTAAAAGTTTTACTGCGCGGGGTAAAAGTTTTACTGCGCGGGGGTAAAATTTTTGCTGCGCACTGCGCGGGGGTAAATTTTTCCTAGCCTGCACATGTGCAGGAGTTGTGCAGGCATTGCCCATGCGTGGTATCGATAACTGCATATATATATATATATATATATATATATATATATATATATATATATATATATATATATATATATATATATATATATATATATATCTGAGAAGTTTCACCTAAGGTTGGAAAGTCAATTTTTCGACCTTCATCGATTCAGCCGATTTTCACACATGTTATTGTCTATATCAGGGGAACTGCAGAAATGCAATCGAAATATTTCCTAAGTTCTCCTAGTAGTGAGATATGGTCGTCTGAAGTTGGTCCTCTTCGGTCACTCTAAGGTACAGTCACCTAGTCCGACATTTGTGCATATTGCGAACCACAGGAATGAGGTACAGAGGCTTGCCAATTTCTTGGCATAACCAAGGGGTACCAGTCTGTATAGATCAAGGATCCATAGCCTGTACACGACGCTGGCCAGCAGCAGAAATCTGGTCAAGAGGGTCGGTCGGCAAACCACTCGATTTGACAGAAATCGCTCTGAATCTTGTCCAAAAAAGGCCGATTTAGCAAACAAATTCCATGGTAATGGCATCCATATGTGCTTGATTTATGATAAAAGCTCCGGTGTCGAATTTGAAACGGAAAGATGTTCAGTTTTGCCTTGAATCGTAACAGGCTTATGTAGAGTATATGGACGAAGCTGCACGTTTTCGGCTGACGAGCATAAACTACATGGAATGTACTAAAACAGCTTTTCTAATAAGCTCATTTATTGTACAAATACTGGTGAATTCGATAATATTTTTCATAATTTTCAGCGGATAGCGAGTAGCAGCCACACTTCTTTAGTACTGCACTTTTAGCCATGCCGTAAAAATCCCACTTTTCCGATTTTTGGCCTGAACGTTATTGTGGATTTGAGATATCGATATACTGATTACTCAGGCAGCTAGAATTAGTCGCAAGCTTTCTTATGAGCTATAGAATACCTCTCTAGGGCATGCTGTTAGGGAGAAAAATTGTCCCGAACTGCAGGGTAAATAAACCCCAGTGAGGAAAAAACTCATATACGGGGGAAAGAAAACTCTCGCCGAAAATTTTCTGGAAAGTTGCCAAGACCATTTATTTCCGTTCCAATCGAAAGTGCGGGCTGTTGTGGTATAACTGCATTCAAATATATTAGTTTTTGTCGATGATCAGCCTGGCAAGCTAACAGATGAAGATATGTGTGTACAAGAACAGAGTCGGAACGGTACGTGGTTATTGGTCCTCTCCTTGCAATGGTTTGGGCAATCGGGAAAAAATTGAGCAAAAGAAAATTATAGGGGCGCGATAGCGCTCCCCCTATAACATGGGTGTAAAAAGGCTCAGCGCGGCCCTAGAGACCCGTTCGAGCTTCGTGCCAGCTAAATACTCAACGAAACTAGACAAGTTTGGTATCGTTAGAATCAGCACGACGAGTACAATAAGTAGCAAAACAGTTTTGGTCAAAATTTTCAACTTTGAAATTTTCGATTTGGGAAGATTAGTTTCGTCTGTTATTTTTTTCCGTGTAAGTCACGCTTGGACAAGCACTTATAGTCTAACTCACAAGCTGAGCGATCTGGGCCTTTATGTATGTATTCTGTATGTAGACTTACTGTAAACGGCTAAACATATGAAACTTGGTGATAATTGTGTCTGTAGTAAGGGGGAACTTTAGCTGTGTTAGTTGGTGCACTCTCTGGCTTCCATCGTGCTGTATGTGCTGTCCCAAACACAGCACCGTCGGGAACAAGTTATTCATTGGTCACTGGCATTTGAAATTCGGCATACAGACAGGATAGGATATGACAAACTACTATAGATACGTTTCGTATACTTATTATGATGTTACTTTATGGTTGCGCTGCAGTAGAGTGCTGCAGAAGTACAGCAAGGCCTAATACTAGCAACAGATAAATAGCAATCGCCTGAATTTCTGCAGGCAAGTGCAGAATAACATTAGAAATCGGCCCTATAGCCCTATCGACGATGAGCTGACCGTGTCCATTCTGCACTACTTTCAAATTGCGCTGGAAGTTCGCACGCTACCGCAGCTAGGCAATGGCAATCTTTTGTCTGGCAGATCCCATGGGCAACTGCAAAATTGCAGCGACGTCTGGCTCGTTGCGACGCTTTCTTTGGTAGTGTCTGAAATTCTCTGGCCCAATCATTTTGTCGGGACAAAACGGGCAGGCATTCTCTCTCGTCCAGTCTCTCTTTTTACTGAAATCGTCAGAAAACATAGTATGGACTCTAGGAAGACTGAACGTGTCAGTCTTGCAGTCGGGATTTTTCTTCCGTTTACGAGAACATCATCGTCGTTTGAATCGTCCGATGCATCGCAATCACCGTCGCTATCCTAAAAGCACAAGAACATTCGAACTTGTGACCATTATTTAAGTGTGCTTAGGAACACGAGCATATCTGACACACATAAAACAAAATTCAACAACAAGTAGCAAAGGATAACAAACTTTGCTGCTTAAGCTTAGTAGATCTTAATTGTGAAAAGAAAACATCTTACGTACGTATATTGCTTACAGATTACACTACATTTCGTGTCTGTTCGGGACATTGAAGTTTGGAACACTTTCAACTTATTTCCAAAAAAGCTGACAACAGAACTGTATGATTCAAAGGATTACACTGTAATGATAGTCTCCGTCATCATCGTCACTATCTGAAAAACGATAGGGGTCAGTATCCAGACTTTTGTTAACCAAGTTCCTTGTCTTCGGGGGACCATCGGAATTTGATGGAGGGTCTGCAAAGCCAATAACACGAACATCTGAAGATTTTCCAACGCCTTCACGGTTCTTGGCCCTATGCGGAGGGATAGGGTGGGACGGAGGCACTGATGAGTAGACCTTGTCAACACCCAAACGTTCTTTGGCCAATGTCTGGTTTATTGCATTCAAGAGAGGGGCAGAGTGTGATGGAGACATGGGAGAACAGATATTGTCTTCGTTCAAAGCCTAGAAATAAATAAAATTACGACGTAGCAGAAGTAGTAGCAGAAGAAGTAGGAAGTAAGAACAAGCAGAAGCAGAGGCAGAAGTATATAAATACGAAGAATTAAGAATTAGTAAGTAATAAGAAAAAGCAACAAGTATATAAGAAATGAATTAAATGATAACTAAAAAGTAAAATGAAGTCTATAATAAGAAACAAGTAAGAAATAAGAAAAGGTATGAAAGTAAGAGCATAGGAACTAGATATAAGAAGTAAGAATCAGGAAGAAGTGAGAACTAAGAAAATATAGGAAGTAATAGAAACCATATAATAGGTAAAAATAAGTAAGACGTACGATGTGTGAAGTAAGAAGTGAAGAAGAAGTATATCAGAAGCAAGAAGTAAGTAGAAATAAGAAGTGAGAAAAAGAAAGCAAGAAGTAACACGTAAGAAGCAAAAAGAAGTAAATACACTTACTCTGCAAGCAGACAAATAGACTTCGTTGACCAATGCCAAATCAGGGAATTTATCAGGAGAACAGAATAGTGTCAGGGCAATGATATTGCTGTTAATTCTACATAACGCGGATGCGCAGTCAGGTGTCTGCTAAAAGACTATAATTTATGATAGAGCATATGTACTACAGTGACGGCAGAGTTGCCGCTTGATCTCGCACCTAATTTAGTCCGAAGTAGCAATCCCCTTTGCTGGTTGGTAAGAAGCACACACTGGTTTACTGTGAGTTCTGATCCACCCAGATATCCACCCGTAACTGCACGTCAAATGGAAATCCCTAGAAGTGGCACGGCACCCCTGACATTACGGCTGCACGTCCTAGTACGAGAACAGAACCCCCAAATCCCTGTCAGCACCTTTATAATTTAAGAGGTTTACGACACGTTGCGACTCCAGGAATCCTTTTCATCTTGTTAGTTTTAATATAAGAGCCTTCATGATCCAATCAATGAAATTAAATAATTTTCATGGAATTTCTACAACAATGTTACTTTCTATTCAGACTGCTGACAGCGAATCAGGCAGCTGAAACCACCCAATGCCAATGCTTATTTTATATAACAGCATCATAATACACGCATATATAGCCAGTCAGCTTCTCAATAAAATGGAGTAAAATTAACATAAATTTCATTTTTTTAAACAGAATACGATAGGACGAATCCCTTACTACTGTAATTGGGAAGAGCAGCCCATCACGTAATACCGCAGGCGAAGTCTGATCATCAGAGAGATCGGACCACCAATATAGATAACCACCAATATTTGCAGTTTCACTAGAAATTCCCTTCAGCTGACAGCAGTGTTTCGATGACGCTTCATCATTACCACTGAATGAAGCCATCTAATGCGTAAGCCGATCCGTAAGCAGAAGAGATATACTAAACCGCCAAACATAGGTTAACGCGGGGGGGTCTGGGGGGGGTCCAAGCCCCCCCCCAACCCGGACAAGGTACAAGCCCTACCGCCGTCGAGGACAAGGGGTAACGAGAAAATGGCCAAAGAGTAGGCAAATATAGCCGGAAAAAATTAGTTTTTGCACTAAAATTTTAAAACATTTCCGGCGTCGCCGGAAGTTTTTAGCAACAATGTCTAATTTTTCAGGAAAATCGGGCAAAATTTTGAAATTTTTTCGAAAAATTGAAGATTTCTTGTAAATTTTGATAACAAATTGCAAATTTTAATAAAATTAGTGTTAGTTTTTCGAAAAATTTTGCAAATTTATTCTTGAGGTACACGCCCCCCTGAAGATTTTTATTCAAGGTACAAGCCCCTTCAAAATTTTCTGGGGACAAGCCCCCCCCAGGACCCGACCCTATGTTAATGTATGCCGCCAAACAAATTTACCACACTGAAAACAAAACGTCCAGAGGTTAATTTGACGTCTATGAAAAAAGAAATACTTGAACAGGAGAGGAAGACACAGGACAGCTACGTAATGACTGCAAAATGCTGCGCTTTTTCTAGCCAAAAAAGTGGGGGTGAGGAAGTGGGGGCACAAAAAGTGGGGGATCCAAAGTTGTCTAAAATTGTCAAAAACGCAGTAAAAATAGCCTATTTTTTACACAAACTGCTATGACTATTTTGAAAAGTCGAGTTCGAGTACCAAAATAGACAATTTATTACCAAAATAATCCGATGAATTTTTGAAAAGTTTGACCAACAATCCTTAAAATTGGACATTTTCTGGGCACCTTATAGTGAGTGGGGAAGCCAAAAAATGGGGGTGATACCAAGTGGGGGAGGCGTCGAGTGGCGGGAGAACCCGAAAAGTGACGGGGTCCCCCCGCTCTCCCACCGCTAAAAAACCCAGAAGTGTATATATATTCTTTCCACGCTATAAGATCCACCTTTTCACAGAAATTACTAGAAACTCCAGGTCTCTGAATGGTTCTCCCAGTTAAAATGGGAAGAGCAAGAGTAAATGGAAGATATTTCAATTCAGATTTTCACAGCATAACCCTCTTCAGTCATCGACGCAGGCCACAATGATTATATATACAGGAGCAGAATAAGCAGAATAGTATACGACACCGATTGGACAGCAGTCGTCCAACTAAGCGTACATAATACATAATAACAGGCATGCTCAATGTATAATATACATATATGCGTCATTTGGTCGGTTCCGAAAGCACTTCCATTTAAACGACAGTACTGAATTTATATATCGTATATATATTTGCATCCAAGCAAAAAGACGAAACGTTGTTTTAGCGGTCTTGACCCGTGGTCATCTGTGCGTCAAGACTTAGTGACCACTGCTCACTTCCGCCAGCTGCAAAAATATGCTCACTGAAACGATCGTAGTCGGTTTACTATATAAGCCCCCAATCAAGAGTGCGTCTCCCCACGAACCGAGACTAATGAATCGAGACAATTTATGCATCAAATTACTGCTAAAACATTAAACAGTGGAATTAGAATTTTAAAAGCTCTAAAGAATTTCAACACTCAAATTTGAGATAAAATTACTTAACAACCGTAATACTACAGCTTTAATGTTAAGAACTCTTAGAATACACGGTTTGGATAATAAAATATGTAAGAATCAGCTACATACATCGGAGAAAATCGGAAAACGACCCAAAAGTAGATCCGTTTTTAACTTGAAGGTAGTGAAGTCATTTCTGTCTGATAAATATGTAGTCGCGCAGTATGGTTTGAATAAAAAAAACGAAATATGGAAATTATTTGACTGCTTCTTTTTGTTTTAGGTTTGGTTCCATTTATTTGGTTTAAAACAATTATAAAGTTTCTAATTTAGTGGTAAAGAAATGCCCGGAAGTACTGTTTTCCAGGTAGTAGTAATTAATTATTACATTATATCATACATTAACATAGGGTCGGGTCCTGTGGGGGGGCTTGTCCCCAGAAAATTTTGAAGGGGCTTCTACCTTGAATAAAAATTTTCAGGGGGGCTTGTACCTCAAGAAAAAATTTGCCAAATTTTTCGAAAAATTAACACTAATTTTATTAAAATTTGCAATTTGTTATCAAAATTTGAAAGAAATCTTCAATTTTTAGAAAAACTTTCAAAATTTTGCCCGATTTTCCTGAAAAATTAGACATTTTTGCTAAAAAATTCCGGCGAAGCCGGAAATTTTTTAAAATTTTAGTGCAAAAACTAATTTGCCTACTCTTTGGCCATTTTCTCGTTACCCCTTGTCCTCGACGGCGTTAGGGCTTGTACCTTGTCCGGGTTGGGGGGGGCTTGGACCCCCCCAGACCCCCCCCGCGTTAACCTATGCATTATATGTCTCATGTAATTGGTTCCGTATATGCAAAACAGTGGTCCACCCATTAAAACTCCCATGGGCGTAGGCGCTTCTGTGGATTATTTAATGCCCATTATTTGGTTGGCTGGTTTTTGGTTTTTTGAATTACTGAAATTAAAATACTCAAAATTGCTGCTCCCATGGTTCACTGCTTGGCGTAATACGGTAGTTAAATTGATGACTGATTTGTCTAAGATTTTGAAAAAATTTTAATAGACATACCTTGTTTCTTCGTGATGAGAGTTCGTTTTCTCAGACTAAAGAGTCCACGTAGTTCCTGGTTACCCATAGTTGTATGATACAGAGCAAGGGTTATATAATTACGTATAAATATTGATATAATAAAGCTATAAGTTAACAAGAATACATGGTTAAAAGAATAATAGAAAACGGCAATTCAACAGAGGCAGACAAAGCAAACCGAATAATAGTAATGATATATAGAAGAAGTTGTAGAAGCAACTAGCTGCGCAGGCAGAATGATTGAAACTGATTTGAAATCTAGGTTACATCGTTTCTAGACTGAATAGTCTGTCTTGTTTTTTGATTGGTTGATTTTTGGCGGGAACATAGAAGTCTAACTATTTCTGATTGACTGCAGAATTTTCGGCAGGTTTGACTATGTCTACAAACAGGCAGCCAATTAAATTTAGTATAAGAATTTCGCCTGCAAAGGCTACGTAATCGCACTAATTGTAATATTGACCGGTTTTGTTTGTTTATTTATTCTTTTTTAGGTAGTACTTTCGTAGACCGTTGATGATCACCTTAAGATCCGGAGCAGACAAGACTGACAATTCAGGTTCTAAATGATTTGGAGGGCTTTGAGGCTAGGTGCACCCCTTGCTTTTGTTGTTTTTGAAGAATAAAGTACGTTACAGCTGAAATGAAATAAATTAGTACCGGAGGAAATCGGCTCTTTTATAGGTTCCATATAGCTCAAAACAAACTTAATTTGCGAACTTCATGAAGCGTAGCGACATTAAGGGGGAGCTACTAAAGGTCTGCCTCGACTTTGCCCGATTGGCCTACTTTCTTACATAAATATTGAGCATGGGTGCGGTCAAAATACGTCTGGTACATGCTGACTACTGAGATCTTAGCCTCCCTTCAGCCGTGTGCAGCCGTCGCTTTTCTGTGTCCGACCCCCCATTTTTCACAACTACCTTAAAGGTTTGCAACTTATATGGCTGCAGGAAGCTTCTACACAGGATCCGACAGAAAATGGCGATTTTGGCAATTTTTGAAGATTCAAGTTGACACAAAAATTTTTCAGCCGGCAGAATTTACTATTTGGAACATAATGAGAATACCAATAGTGCCTCTGTGTATGCCAAATTTAATTTTCGCTAGCAAAAGTTTGTAAATTTTTGGCAAAACTTTAACTTTGTAGAGCATTTCCGTCTAGGATTTTTCTGCAGATGGGTACGCATTTGCCAGATCATGATGCCAAATGGCATCAGCAGTCAGCAGAAATTTTTAACCAATGTTTGTAGTTGTGAAAAGTGGGGGTCGGACCATGAGGGGGGGCTGGGGGTTGCGAACCCCCCTTTTTGTCCGACCCCCCCCGGGGAATTTTCGGAGGAGAAGACAAAATTGAGCTATTTTCAGTGCATAAAACTAAAAAATATGAAACTTTTTCGCTCCTACGGCGGTATTATCTCAATTTTTAAAATTTTCGTCTCCTGCGGCGCTTTTCTGTATTAATTTTAAAATATTTCGTGCCGCGACCCTATTTTGTTTCAACTTTTAAAATGTTTGGGTCTGGGTAAAACCCGGCTCCGGCCCCGGTCCCGACGCACATGGGTAAAACCCGGCCCCGGCCCCAGTCCGGCGCACGAAGAGTTCATCCGACGGAGACTCCTTCCTCCATACCCAAGCCTGACCGTCCTTTGGAGTGACCCTACCCGGATGCTAGGGTTTCTGAGGGGTACTGGGCGCATATAGCCCAACAGTATGGATCACCGCCTGGCCACAAGAATGATGATGATGAAGACAGATATCCTAATTCCCATTTTGAATATTTTGCAGTATCACTGAATCTGAATCGGGTACTTTTTGCTCCAGAAACCTGTTTTTGTACTTCTCAATGAACACTTCTGTAACTGTGATTTTACTGAAAAGTTATGCTGCAGCTCTAAAAATGGCGAATTCAGGGCAAATCTATAACTAATGTTTAATTAATTAATTATCTTAATTTTAAGGCTGTTATTAATTATAAGAGCTGGGACCTTATGAAATAATTTCATAGAATTAATGTTGGACAACAATTGAAAATTCGATTTAATTAATAAGCCAAAATTCTAAAGAACTTTGTTGGAAAGTTTAAAATTGCTGCTCCTTGCTTTTGATGAAAGTAGTTTCGAAAAGCCTTTTCAAGTGTGCTTGCTTCCGAGTAGGAGCAGCAACGACTTCCACAGGCTTTGTTGCATAGTGTAGGCCATCCATTGCCTTGACGTACAGATCCACAGCCGTTTTTAAGTTCTTCTGTAGAAATTCTTCAAATTCTGGTAAGCACTAAAGATAAGACAATATTGTAAAAAGAAATTTGTTGGAAAGCTGAAAATTGCTGTTAAAATTTTTTTACAGCTGAAAGGTGAAATGTTCCCCCAGGAAAGTTTTCACCGACGATAGTATTCCGGTGAAACATTTCAGCGGTTTTAGTTTTCCGGGGGAAACTTTACTGGTCAAATTTTTCCGGTGGGACAATTTCCAGTGGAAAATTAGATCAGCACAGGAGAATGACGACACTGAATACAATAGTTGCATTTTATTGAATTTAAATTAAATAAAACGAAAATACCATATTTACCCTGAGGAAAGAGCAGTCTAGCTTCCATTCGTGGAGGCAACTGAATTGTGTCAGCTTCTTCGTCATTCCGCATTATTTTAAGAGTGTCCGTTTAATTTCTCAATTTTAAAATTTATTTTGGTTCTCAAAGTTCTCCTTGAGTCTTTTTCCGGCTCTACAAGCTTTGGAACAATACAGTCAGTTGGCAGTCATATTTTGAACAGGCAACTTTTTCGTCGTAGCAGGCCGATATTTGGTTGCCATTTCATCTAACTTCGTAATTCTAATCAAATCTTCGAAGAAGGGAGTGTGGTCAGCTCCAAGTTCATCGCTCGAACTGCTTGATTCTAAGCCCTCTGTCCGCACAGGTCGGGCTTCGGACATTCCACGGACATTCGAAGGCATTAGGTGCTGTTTTTCTTTTTGTTTTAATTCTCTCGGAGTAGTGTGACAAACACCGAGGTCCGCCTTCAGAATCATAATCTAAAGTGATACAATGCCGTATTCTTTGTTGGCCCACGTCTTGTTTGGCCCACACTTTCTATTGGAGAGTATTTATCCAATGAATTTAAGTCAATGTCACGTGATAAACTGTGTACACACATGTGCATTGGCAAATGCGAGATATCTGACTGACTAAGTTGCACTGTATTTTAGAAAATACATGCAGTAAAACGGAAGCAGATGACAAATTAATGTGCAGGAGCAAAAGTTTACCGAAATTTAGTTATATATAATTATCATTCTGTATTTACTTATACTGTTTCAAACTTTAAAGGTTTCATTAACATTTCAATTAAAGTTATCCTCAATAAGTTTTAACTCCTGATTTTGACTTTAACTGACTTCCTTATTTTCCCGAATTTGATATATAATTAAAGCTGAAAGGTAACGACTATAAGTTATCACGTTTTCATATAATCGCTGTCTCTTGGGAGCCGTCAATACGGTGAGTGCACAAAATTCAGAAATTGAATGTCCAAAATTTTTTAAATTAGTAAAAATTAGTTGTAATTGTAACAAAGTTGGTATTAAGAGGAACTGTTTGAATTATACGAAAACTTAAAAAATATTAAGGTATAAGGTACGTGAACTAGAATCGATTTCGTAAGTTTTTACTAACCCTTGTAGCGTTTTCAAATGTTGAGGATTGTTTGTTTCAAATTCATCTTAATCTACTCCAGCAAACACGGAAAGGAAGAGACAGCTCATAGCAGGTTACGGTAGTGTAAAGTAGGCGGAGCCTGCGATTGTCATGGGTTAGAACTGTAGAGTATTTCAGCCAATCAGCAAATGTGGGCCAAACAAGACGTGGGCCAACTAAGAATAAACCGACACAATATGGGTTTCAACAAATTATACATATATATTTACACACATGTATATATATACTTTTCTTAACGTGTCCATCTCTACTAAGACAGACGTTTTCACGCTCGTTGATTTTACCAAGGTTAAGAGATGGTACACTGGAAAAGCTGTAAATTATTCATTTCTTTTAAAAAAACCTTTTCGAGTGAAAGTCTCAAATTTAGCAAAGGCCATTGATATATTCCTGGTACCATCGAACCAGTTTGCATCCTCACATAGTATTTGCCTAAAATTGCCAGCTTTTCCAGCATTTTTTGAAAAGATTAAAAATTCCAAAACTGCTAGTTCTTTCAGCATTTTTTGCAAAGTCAAAATTCACAAAATTGCTAGTTCTTCCGGCATTTTTTATGGAAACGTTAAAAATAAGTTCAGCCTCCAGAGACATCCAAACGCAAGATTCGGTTCCCACCATCATCCCCCAAATTTCAGAAACCTCGCCTCACTTTCTATGTCAGCAAATCAAATCATCCATCCTGCAATATCTCATCACGCTTCTCCAATTGAAATGTAATTTCATTCTTCTTGAAGATTCCTGAAAAAAGCAACAGCAGTGTTACATACTTACTTATCTATCTGTTACCGACAATGTTGAACAGATAGAAACATTCTTTATCCTATTATGTAAATATTGCATTTTCATGTTTCAGTTGCTCCAGAACTGCAGAGATCTAGAGGGATCAACCTGAGGAACTGCGGTCTGGCCGACGAAACGGCGAACGGATTTATGGGTCTCCTCAGATCTCATCCAAGACTCAGGGTAAGCTTCAACTGAATCAAGGGAGAGAAGTAGGTATACATTTGTTTGGGGGAGTGTTCACCCCCAAGATCTGAGCTCCCCACTCATAACTAGAATCCAGTTTTTAAGGCTTCGTGGCATGATTTAAGCTAAAAACTTACGAAAAACGGGATTAACTCAAGAACCCTCCCCAAACCCCAATTTCTCTCCTGAACATTTCTAACAGTAGCCCTACCTCTCACGTGGGAGAAGGTTCGGAGCCATGACTCTGTAACCAGTGTGGTATTTTTTGTGACATATTAAACAATACGTACACTCATATAATGTGTGATTTTGTTACTCCATATGATAACTCGCGACTCAAAAATTTAGTATCAAGACGTCGTTAATTTCATACTCTGCTTGGATGATCAAATGCATTCCAAAATTATATTTATTTTCGTAAAATGTCGAACTCGCATCCTCTATATATACTATTTCTATCAGTTTTCTGTTCGTGTTAGATCCTCAATATGGAAAACAACGAGCTGGAAGACCTGCCATCCACTGTTGATTTCAGCAGAGCGTCTACGACCCTCCAGCGGGTCAATATCTTTCTGAATCTGTTCCCAGAGGCCGACGTGAACAGACTTCTCAGAACGGCTGCTCTGGAGCGGACCAAAAGCGGCCATACACTCGAGGAAGTGCTGACCATCAGGTGTGTTATACAAAACTTTAAATGAGATATATATACATATCCAACTTACACACCACCGTGCTAGCAGATTTTGTAATAATGGGGTGCTGCGGGGTCTCCCACCACTTTTTGGAACAGTACAACATCAGTCTGCTCCTACTTTTCGGCGTGCCCCCACCCACTTTTCCCGCGAGGGCGTTCAAAAGTGTCGCAAGTTAAATTTTCAGAATCAAAGTTTTAAATATTTTGTCAATTTAAAATGTCATTTCTTCCAATGGACTTGCAGGCCCAGTTTAAGCTTAAAAACAGCGCGTTTTGCATTCTTATCATAGAAATACAACCACTTTTAATGTAATGCCATGTAAAAAATTTCCCAAATGTTGCTAAGTTCCCCTGGTTAGGCACCGGGGGCACCCCTGGGCCGGGTCCATACCGTCACAGTGTGAGGCTCACACATATGCATATATGCATACCCTCCATAGGCAGACACATGTATGCAATAATAAAGGCATTATATACTCTGTCTCAGACTGGATAAGTACGTATATATAGATATATTTCAGAAGGTCATTGTTATTATTATTATTTATTATTAAATGATCTCTATTTCAGATCAGATGAGAACAGTGACGATGATGATGATGATGATGATGGGAATAATAACAATAATCAGGGACAGAATCAGGACCAAAATCAGGACCAAAATGGGGATCAACAACCAGGCCAAAAGGTGCAGCATGCTCCAGATCCTGATGAAAACCGCCTTCCAGCTGCCTCCGAAGACTCCGATTCCAGTTACGAAGTCATCAGCGCCGCTGGGCCCTCTACCGAAGCTGTCAGCAAGACAAGACAAGACAAGACAAGACAAGTAATTTACTTGAAGGAAAAAGTGACATAATTCAGAACAATAAAATGTTTATTAGTACAGAGTCACAATTTTTATATAAACTTACAGTAAACTCATTTATACTGACATTTGTTAGTATAAAGACAAAATACATATACGTATATATATACTTCAAGTAGGACAGGAAAAGACCAGCACTGGTCATCTAAGTCCCCGCCCTTTAAGAAAATTTCTCAGGTTCAAATTTTCAAGTTGGTTCCGAAAAATACTTACTGTGGTTGCATTTACAGCCTCTTCTGGCAGTGAGTTCCAAAGATTCACTACTCTCCAAGTGAAATAATTTTGCGTTACAACCAATTTTGGTCTATGCAAAGCTTTCAATCTTAGCCTATGCCCTCTTGTACCCCCATCAGGACAGTACTGAAAATAGTCAGAAAATTCCATATCAATATCATTTTTCACAATTTCGTAGCACAAGATTGCATCATTAACCAATCTTCGATATTCTAAACTAGCTAGTCCTAAGGCCTCCAAACGATCTACATATGAAAGATTGTACATTCCCGGCAAGCGTTTTGTAAAAACCCGTTGAGCACGCTCCACTTTGTCAATATCTTTCAAGAGATACGGTGACCAAACCTGTGTGTTATATTCCACTAACGGTCTAACAAACGTTTTATATAATTGAAGTAGCATCTGAGTATCTCGAGTTTGAAAAGATCTAAATATTCTAGCTGACAGAACCTGTGCTGCTCTACTTACTTTTTCGCAGTACTTAGAAACTTTTTGATCCCCTGATAATAAAACTCCTAAATCATTTACATCTCCCACATTACCCATTCGTTCTCCCATTAAACACAAGTCCACTTGGTGTGATCCACCAATCGAAAATACATGACACTTCGGTATGGACAAATTCAACTGCCAATCTATAGCCCATGCACACAATGAATTTAGGTCATCTTGTAGCCTACTGCACTGACACGATTTTGGACACGACAAATAAATCTTAGCGTCATCTGCAAAAAGCTCCACAGAACTATGTGTAACTGACAATATCAGATCATTTATATACAACAAAAACAAAATTGGACCCAGAACTGAGCCTTGTGGGATGCCGCTTGTTATTGGCAAACTGTTAGATAGCTCTCCATTAACTATCACTTTATGCGACCGAGATCTTAGAAATTCCTTTATCCAATTTAGCAGGCGACCTGTAACACCATATCGCTCAAGCTTATACATTAGTTTGCCATGAGGCACAGAATCAAAAGCACGAGCAAAATCAATGTACACACAATCCACTCGTTCACCCCTGTCTCGAGCTGAGTACCACGAATGCAGGGTAGACAGTAGATTTGTTAAAGTTGATTTGGATTTTCGAAAGCCATGCTGATTTTTATTAATCAATGTATTTTCAAGGAGAAACTTCCAAAGATCTTCAACTATTAGAGTTTCAAAAACTTTGCAAACGACGACTGTCAAGCTTACTGGTCGATAATTGGATGGATCGGAGGTGCTTCCTTTCTTTTTAAAAACAGGTACCACAATTGCGGTTTTCCACTGATCAGGTAAAATTCCAGAATTTAAGGATTCTGTGAACAACAGTTTCAACGCCACAGATACAGACGAAGTCACCTTTTTTAATACATAACTGGACAGTCCATCAGGCCCCGTCGAGAATTTGGATTTCAATTTTTTCAAAGCTTTTTCTATCCTCTCCACGGTTATTGTAGAAGTTTCCAATCTTTCCTCTGTTTGAAAATCCAATGAAGGTAGCCTCCCATTATCCGTTTGATATACAGACGCAAAGACAGTATTCAACATATTAGCCCTATCTATATTATTAGTAGCAGTCATTCCATTTTTCTTTAATGCGGGAATTTCATCCTTTCCCCTTAGTCTAGAGTTTATGTATGATTATAACTTTTTCGGATCACCACAATTTGCAATATCATCTTCATGTCTCCTAACTGACCTTCGAATAGATGCTCTTGCCGCAGATGAAGCCCTCTTAAACTTTTCTCTATTTTCCAGATTAGGATTTGCTTTAACAGTTTTCCACATTTTTTTCTTTTTAGCTAATGCTTTTCTAACTTCTCCACATTGCTTTACCCTTCCCATTCCACAAGGAGCTTTAGGTATATAACAATCCATAGCATACAACATAAGCTGACTAAACACATACCAATCATCACAAACATTACCAGCAAAAACCTCATGCCAGTTGACAGAAGACAGAAATGCATTCATAGCTACATAGTTTCCTTCCTTATATCTATACTTCATTTGTTTCGGTAGCCGAACATTTTTCCGTCCAGTTACATCAAAACTTATCGAGTTATGGTCACTCGTCGAAAAAGGAGCAGTAATCTCAACATTTTTCACATAATTTTCATCACTTGCCAAAATCAAATCTAAGATATGGTGATTTCTAGTAGGAAATTTCACTAATTGGTGAAGACCTATTTCATTAAATACATCGATAAAAATACCTTCATTTACGTTTTCTGTTGAATAATCCTCCCAGTCAACATAAGGCAAATTAAAATCTCCCAACATAATCGTATCCTTATTTAAACAATTATCTCGCACAAAATTTAGAAGTTCTGCATCCGAGTTTCTAGAAGAATTTGGTGATCTGTACACCAAGCAAAAGCGGTATTTTGTTTGACTAAGGTAAACATCAACAACGAGCACTTCAGAAAAACCTTGACTGTAGGTTGCTACTACTTCCGACAGTAAATCAGCATGCACTAAAAGACAGCACCCTCCATGTCCCCTTCCTACCCTGTCTTTTCTAATAACTCTATACTGAAGATCTCCAACGACTTCAGAATCCTTTATCTTATCATTAAACCACGTTTCTGTGATGAAAATTAAATCTAGGTTTTGCGAGCAAATTTCAGCTTTTAGGTCTAAAATCTTGTTTCCAAGACATTGTGCATTAAACAACACCTTTCAAAGGACGGGGTGATTGGGACGGGCGACTAGATCCAGTGCATGCTAATTTACCTGCAAAATGTCACCAGTTTTCTTGTCAATAATGTTCCCATTTCTGATGATAGCATCCGCATTTGATTTTCTAGCCTTGTCCAGCCTCGTTCGTAATTTCCTGTCCTCCTCCCGCTGTCTGAAAGTCAAATCCGCCCGAGACCAAATTTTATCCCATCTTTCCTTTTCCGCCCTTAAGTCCCTGACACCAGCAATAAATGTCGATCGCGCCTCCTGATTGCTAAATTTCACCTTGATAATACGAGGTTTTTCGTCCTTTCGTTTAACCCCGTCACGGTAGACGTCGGTGATACAAGCAGAGTCAATGTCCAAGGCTGCAGCAATTTCGTAAACTTCTTTCAAATCCGCAGCCCGACCCTCAGCCAAGGTGAGCTTCGCCCCGTTTTCTCCCGCCTGTTCGGGTAGCCCGAAAAGGACAGCCTTATCCTTCTTCTCCTGGGACTCCAAAACATCTGTCATTTCGCTCCTCACCTGGGCTGCAGTGAGGGGAGGGGGTTTAGATTCTAGCGCAGCAATTCTTGCTAGAACATCACCCATCTGCGCTTCCAGCGCATACACCCGGTCCGATTGGGGCAGTTGCGCGTGCGCGGACCGACTGTCAGAGGCCGACTCCGAAGACGCGGCAGACAATAGGGCAGAAAGTTTCTCGGAGCACAGCTGGCACGTATACGTCAAAATAAGTAGAACACCCTGATCCAATTTTTTGAAAGTAGTTTCCGGTATGCCGACGCAGGCAGGATGAAATATGGACTTGCAGAAATTGCAAGCAATGGAATGGTCCATTGATGCAATCTTCGGATTGCCCTTCGGGTTACGGCAGGGAGTAGCACAGCACAGAATATCGTTGGCCATTGACACAGTAAATCCAAATAATATAAATGATATCAGTAATATAAAATAAAGCCCACAGCAAGAATTCCGGATCCTGTAACACAAAAACAGACTCAGGCTGTTCGTGAGCGAGCGGTCTGGTGAAATTTCAGAGAATCGAATATATATCACGTCGCAGATCTATGTACTGAATGTCATAAAGTTCAGCAACATATATAGACCCGCTCACGATCAACCTGAATCAAATGGGTTAAAACCTGTCCATGGGTTAAAACAGCGTCCACGAGGGCGTCATCATCCACATTCCTGAGGTCACGGAAGGCCAGGAAGAGGAACCGGCACAGGTGGAGCTCGGCCGGGAACCGGGGCCCAGCGGACTGCTTGATTCCTCGCTGGAGGAGGCCGAAAAAGCCATGGAGGTCGAGGAAGTGGAAGAAGCCGAGGAAGCCGTGGAAGATCGAGAGATGGAACTGGCACCCGGCCATCAAAATCCAGAGCACAACAGGGAGCGGGAGCCGGAAGAGCGACGGAGGCCGGTGGTCCAACAGGTGGACTCAGAAAGCGAAGAGGAAGAGGAATGGCCAGTCTACCGGCCCGTCCGGTTCCGGTACATCCGGCCGGACCTCCCCGCTCCACGAGAGCTTCCATATTGGCTATATCCCACTGGGCAGGATCTCCGGGATCGACGGAAGTACTACAAAAATCTGTCAAGTAATCTCCTGAACATTTCTAACAGTAGCCCTACCTCTCACGTGGGAGAAGGTTCGGAGCCATGACTCTGTAACCAGTGTGGTATTTTTTGTGACATATTAAACAATACGTACACTCATATAATGTGTGATTTTGTTACTCCATATGATAACTCGCGACTCAAAAATTTAGTATCAAGACGTCGTTAATTTCATACTCTGCTTGGATGATCAAATGCATTCCAAAATTATATTTATTTTCGTAAAATGTCGAACTCGCATCCTCTATATATACTATTTCTATCAGTTTTCTGTTCGTGTTAGATCCTCAATATGGAAAACAACGAGCTGGAAGACCTGCCATCCACTGTTGATTTCAGCAGAGCGTCTACGACCCTCCAGCGGGTCAATATCTTTCTGAATCTGTTCCCAGAGGCCGACGTGAACAGACTTCTCAGAACGGCTGCTCTGGAGCGGACCAAAAGCGGCCATACACTCGAAGAAGTGCTGACCATCAGGTGTGTTATACAAAACTTTAAATGAGATATATATATACATATCCAACTTACACACCACCGTGCTAGCAGATTTTGTAATAATGGGGTGCTGCGGGGTCTCCCACCACTTTTTGGAACAGTACAACATCAGTCTGCTCCTACTTTTCGGCGTGCCCCCACCCACTTTTCCCGCGAGGGCGTTCAAAAGTGTCGCAAGTTAAATTTTCAGAATCAAAGTTTTAAATATTTTGTCAATTTAAAATGTCATTTCTTCCAATGGACTTGCAGGCCCAGTTTAAGCTTAAAAACAGCGCGTTTTGCATTCTTATCATAGAAATACAACCACTTTTAATGTAATGCCATGTAAAAAATTTCCCAAATGTTGCTAAGTTCCCCTGGTTAGGCACCGGGGGCACCCCTGGGCCGGGTCCATACCGTCACAGTGTGAGGCTCACACATATGCATATATGCATACCCTCCATAGGCAGACACATGTATGCAATAATAAAGGCATTATATACTCTGTCTCAGACTGGATAAGTACGTATATATAGATATATTTCAGAAGGTCATTGTTATTATTATTATTTATTATTAAATGATCTCTATTTCAGATCAGATGAGAACAGTGACGATGATGATGATGATGATGATGGGAATAATAACAATAATCAGGGACAGAATCAGGACCAAAATCAGGACCAAAATGGGGATCAACAACCAGGCCAAAAGGTGCAGCATGCTCCAGATCCTGATGAAAACCGCCTTCCAGCTGCCTCCGAAGACTCCGATTCCAGTTACGAAGTCATCAGCGCCGCTGGGCCCTCTACCGAAGCTGTCAGCAAGACAAGACAAGACAAGACAAGACAAGTAATTTACTTGAAGGAAAAAGTGACATAATTCAGAACAATAAAATGTTTATTAGTACAGAGTCACAATTTTTATATAAACTTACAGTAAACTCATTTATACTGACATTTGTTAGTATAAAGACAAAATACATATACGTATATATATACTTCAAGTAGGACAGGAAAAGACCAGCACTGGTCATCTAAGTCCCCGCCCTTTAAGAAAATTTCTCAGGTTCAAATTTTCAAGTTGGTTCCGAAAAATACTTACTGTGGTTGCATTTACAGCCTCTTCTGGCAGTGAGTTCCAAAGATTCACTACTCTCCAAGTGAAATAATTTTGCGTTACAACCAATTTTGGTCTATGCAAAGCTTTCAATCTTAGCCTATGCCCTCTTGTACCCCCATCAGGACAGTACTGAAAATAGTCAGAAAATTCCATATCAATATCATTTTTCACAATTTCGTAGCACAAGATTGCATCATTAACCAATCTTCGATATTCTAAACTAGCTAGTCCTAAGGCCTCCAAACGATCTACATATGAAAGATTGTACATTCCCGGCAAGCGTTTTGTAAAAACCCGTTGAGCACGCTCCACTTTGTCAATATCTTTCAAGAGATACGGTGACCAAACCTGTGTGTTATATTCCACTAACGGTCTAACAAACGTTTTATATAATTGAAGTAGCATCTGAGTATCTCGAGTTTGAAAAGATCTAAATATTCTAGCTGACAGAACCTGTGCTGCTCTACTTACTTTTTCGCAGTACTTAGAAACTTTTTGATCCCCTGATAATAAAACTCCTAAATCATTTACATCTCCCACATTACCCATTCGTTCTCCCATTAAACACAAGTCCACTTGGTGTGATCCACCAATCGAAAATACATGACACTTCGGTATGGACAAATTCAACTGCCAATCTATAGCCCATGCACACAATGAATTTAGGTCATCTTGTAGCCTACTGCACTGACACGATTTTGGACACGACAAATAAATCTTAGCGTCATCTGCAAAAAGCTCCACAGAACTATGTGTAACTGACAATATCAGATCATTTATATACAACAAAAACAAAATTGGACCCAGAACTGAGCCTTGTGGGATGCCGCTTGTTATTGGCAAACTGTTAGATAGCTCTCCATTAACTATCACTTTATGCGACCGAGATCTTAGAAATTCCTTTATCCAATTTAGCAGGCGACCTGTAACACCATATCGCTCAAGCTTATACATTAGTTTGCCATGAGGCACAGAATCAAAAGCACGAGCAAAATCAATGTACACACAATCCACTCGTTCACCCCTGTCTCGAGCTGAGTACCACGAATGCAGGGTAGACAGTAGATTTGTTAAAGTTGATTTGGATTTTCGAAAGCCATGCTGATTTTTATTAATCAATTTATTTTCAAGGAGAAACTTCCAAAGATCTTCAACTATTAGAGTTTCAAAAACTTTGCAAACGACGACTGTCAAGCTTACTGGTCGATAATTGGATGGATCGGAGGTGCTTCCTTTCTTTTTAAAAACAGGTACCACAATTGCGGTTTTCCACTGATCAGGTAAAATTCCAGAATTTAAGGATTCTGTGAACAACAGTTTCAACGCCACAGATACAGACGAAGTCACCTTTTTTAATACATAACTGGACAGTCCATCAGGCCCCGTCGAGAATTTGGATTTCAATTTTTTCAAAGCTTTTTCTATCCTCTCCACGGTTATTGTAGAAGTTTCCAATCTTTCCTCTGTTTGAAAATCCAATGAAGGTAGCCTCCCATTATCCGTTTGATATACAGACGCAAAGACAGTATTCAACATATTAGCCCTATCTATATTATTAGTAGCAGTCATTCCATTTTTCTTTAATGCGGGAATTTCATCCTTTCCCCTTAGTCTAGAGTTTATATATGATTATAACTTTTTCGGATCACCACAATTTGCAATATCATCTTCATGTCTCCTAACTGACCTTCGAATAGATGCTCTTGCCGCAGATGAAGCCCTCTTAAACTTTTCTCTATTTTCCAGATTAGGATTTGCTTTAACAGTTTTCCACATTTTTTTCTTTTTAGCTAATGCTTTTCTAACTTCTCCACATTGCTTTACCCTTCCCATTCCACAAGGAGCTTTAGGTATATAACAATCCATAGCATACAACATAAGCTGACTAAACACATACCAATCATCACAAACATTACCAGCAAAAACCTCATGCCAATTGACAGAAGACAGAAATTCATTCATAGCTACATAGTTTCCTTCCTTATATCTATACTTCATTTTTTTCGGTAGCCGAACATTTTTCCGTCCAGTTACATCAAAACTTATCGAGTTATGGTCACTCGTCGAGAAAGGAGCAGTAATCTCAACATTTTTCACATAATTTTCATCACTTGCCAAAATCAAATCTAAGATATGGTGATTTCTAGTAGGAAATTTCACTAATTGATGAAGACCTATTTCATTAAATACATCGATAAAAATACCTTCATTTACGTTTTCTGTTGAATAATCCTCCCAGTCAACATAAGGCAAATTAAAATCTCCCAACATAATCGTATCCTTATTTAAACAATTATCTCGCACAAAATTTAGAAGTTCCGCATCCGAGTTTCTAGAAGAATTTGGTGATCTGTACACCAAGCAAAAGCGGTATTTTGTTTGACTAAGGTAAACATCAACAACGAGCACTTCAGAAAAACCTTGACTGTAGGTTGCTACTACTTCCGACAGTAAATCAGCATGCACTAAAAGACAGCACCCTCCATGTCCCCTTCCTAACCTGTCTTTTCTAATAACTCTATACTGAAGATCTCCAACGACTTCAGAATACTTTATCTTATCATTAAACCACGTTTCTGTGATGAAAATTAAATCTAGGTTTTGCGAGCAAATTTCAGCTTTTAGGTCTAAAATCTTGTTTCCAAGACATTGTGCATTAAACAGAACACATTTCAAAGCACGGGGTGATTGGGACGGGCGACTAGATCCAGTGCATGCTAATTTACCTACAAAATGTCACCAGTTTTCTTGTCAATAATGTTCCCATTTCTGATGATAGCATCCGCATTTGATTTTCTAGCCTTGTCCAGCCTCGTTCGTAATTTCCTGTCCTCCTCCCGCTGTCTGAAAGTCAAATCCGCCCGAGACCAAATTTTATCCCATCTTTCCTTTTCCGCCCTTAAGTCCCTGACACCAGCAATAAATGTCGATCGCGCCTCCTGATTGCTAAATTTCACCTTGATAATACGAGGTTTTTCGTCCTTTCGTTTAACCCCGTCACGGTAGACGTCGGTGATACAAGCAGAGTCAATGTCCAAGGCTGCAGCAATTTCGTAAACTTCTTTCAAATCCGCAGCCCGACCCTCAGCCAAGGTGAGCTTCGCCCCGTTTTCTCCCGCCTGTTCGGGTAGCCCGAAAAGGACAGCCTTATCCTTCTTCTCCTGGGACTCCAAAACATCTGTCATTTCGCTCCTCACCTGGGCTGCAGTGAGGGGAGGGGGTTTAGATTCTAGCGCAGCAATTCTTGCTAGAACATCACCCATCTGCGCTTCCAGCGCATACACCCGGTCCGATTGGGGCAGTTGCGCGTGCGCGGACCGGCTGTCAGAGGCCGACTCCGAAGACGCGGCAGACAACAGGGCAGAAAGTTTCTCGGAGCACAGCTGGCACGTATACGTCAAAATAAGTAGAACACCCTGATCCAATTTTTTGAAAGTAGTTTCCGGTATGCCGACGCAGGCAGGATGAAATATGGACTTGCAGAAATTGCAAGCAATGGAATGGTCCATTGATGCAATCTTCGGATTGCCCTTCGGGTTACGGCAGGGAGTAGCACAGCACAGAATATCGTTGGCCATTGACACAGTAAATCCAAATAATATAAATGATATCAGTAATACAAAATAAAGCCCACAGCAAGAATTCCGGATCCTGTAACACAAACACAGACTCAGGCTGTTCTTGAGCGAGCGGTCTGGTGAAGTTTCAGAGAATCGAATATATATCACGTCGCAGATCTATGTACTGAATGTCATAAAGTTCAGCAACATATATAGACCCGCTCACGATCAACCTGAATCAAATGGGTTAAAACCTGTCCATGGGTTAAAACAGCGTCCACGAGGGCGTCATCATCCACATTCCTGAGGTCACGGAAGGCCAGGAAGAGGAACCGGCACAGGTGGAGCTCGGCCGGGAACCGGGGCCCAGCGGACTGCTTGATTCCTCGCTGGAGGAGGCCGAAAAAGCCATGGAGGTCGAGGAAGTGGAAGAAGCCGAGGAAGCCGTGGAAGATCGAGAGATGGAACTGGCACCCGGCCATCAAAATCCAGAGCACAACAGGGAGCGGGAGCCGGAAGAGCGACGGAGGCCGGTGGTCCAACAGGTGGACTCAGAAAGCGAAGAGGAAGAGGAATGGCCAGTCTACCGGCCCGTCCGGTTCCGGTACATCCGGCCGGACCTCCCCGCTCCACGAGAGCTTCCATATTGGCTATATCCCACTGGGCAGGATCTCCGGGATCGACGGAAGTACTACAAAAATCTGTCAAGTAAGTCAATGAATCAGTTCAGTATATACGTATATACATACTAAAGTTCTTTCTGCATAGCTTATATAAGTGTAAATTACCGTACTAAGTTTAATATATTTAGTTAGTAAATCATTATGCATATATATGTATATATTATATATATATATATATATATATATATATATATATATATATATATATATATTAGTTAATTTTGTTTTAGCAGCCAGTGAAAGAAATCCATGCTCCTTGAAGATCCCTGCCTACTGCCTTGTAAGTTAAACGAAACACTTCTGCATATGCATTTAACATTAAATTTTAGGTTAAAACCTTTGAAAACACATTTCAGGGCATCAGTGTCAACTCAAATTCTCAATTTTTAGTTCCTATGATATATATATATACATCGACTATACTGATATATGTTTATGCGTATATATATATATATATATATATATATATATATATATATACACTATATAATCTGTAACACTTATTTTTAGGAGGAAAGGGTCAGCCCCTACATGGTTCTACGAAACCGGCACTCGCTTAAGGTGGTGATTCCTTTTGGGCACATATTGTTGGTTGACGGCTCAAACCAATATGAAATATGATGAAACTTTCCAAAATAGGTTCTTTTGGTGTTCTAACACCCTCCGCGCAATCCAGCTTCAAAATTTCAAGATTTCTGCTCAGGATGGTTTTTGCCAATTTTTTACAGTTGACCAGCAGCTGCATAGTTATGACTGTAGTCATTCGAAAGATCGCGTTGAGCTCTACATTTTTGCTTTTGAAAGCATCTTTCTAGCTTTTTGCAATCGAGAGATATAGCAGATTTTCTTATTTTAGCGGTAAAAACTTGTCATTTTCGCAAAAATCAAATAATCCAAGATTTCTTGAGCTACGCAAGCCGTAAAATTAAACTAAGGGTGTCGATTTGAAGGTCTCGTCGAGGCCGATCATCCGTGGGATGATAATCTTCCAACTGCTATCCCGTGAGCTGCTATCATAAAAAATGTAGTTTTTGCAAAAACATGACCAAATTTTTTCCAGCGATTGTGGAGCATTTACTATGCAAGCTAGAGAGTTGCCACTTACTAGACATGTTTTACACAAAAATACCCAGGGACCCTTTTTTAGTTGCCCCGATTGCTGCTTTGTAGCTAAGGTGACCGCATGCTAAAGTTTGGAAAAGTAGGCAAAATCCAGGTTGCGCATACATTTTAGATAATTTATTCATAACGAAAAGTGATTTCATGATAATTAAAAAAGGGTCCCCAGCTATTTCATAGTGGAATCGAATGATGTAGCCGATGCCTCACGAAAAAATTTACTTTAGTCTGCAAAAAATCTGGAAAATTAAAGTACTTCGAAAATCCAGTGAAATATTTTCCGAGCACTAAAGTTAGTTTCATTGCATTTATTAGAAAGAGAAAATCTTAAGCTCCATCTTGATATAAAAATGGTGTCTTAACTCCAAGTAATGAATGAGTAATAAGGGTTCAAAGTTGATGTCTCCAAAAGGAATCACCGCCTTAAGGTGCTGGTATCCTTTTGTGCAGCGCTTTTGTGGTGATCTTTCAAAACGCTATAACTTTCGCAATTTTGAGAGTTGGAAAGAGCTTTATACATCGTTTTAAAGCTTATAATCTGTACATTAACATGAGCTTAAGAAACTAGCAAAATTGGCAAAAAATAGCAATAAACTTCCGACATGCTGACATCTGACAGACTGAATATAGACCAAAAATTTTTGAACATCGATTTCTCAAAACTGTGGAATCGGCCAAAATTTTTTCTTGTGCCATGGTATGAAGGACATGTGGGCCGAGGGACATTTTTTTGGATTTGGCTCAACAAGTGTCAGTACTCCAGAAAATCCGGCAAATGCGCGATGACACGAAATTTCGCAACTTTCTGTTCAGTTTTCTCACACCTGGAGATGTTTTAGCTCAAACCAAGAAAAATGTCCCTCCGCAATAGGGCGAATTTTCATTCAGCCCAAAATCACGCGAATCCATTGGACAGTTTTTGAGAAATCAATGTTCAAAACAAAATAATCGCAATTTTGCCAAAATGGATTTACGGCGAATTCCCTAGCTTAAAGCAACGAACTCCAGCGAATAGGTATTGATAAAATGCGCAATTGGGCGGTGTATCGATTGAGTATAAATAAACCGAAATTGTCTGTAAGATTTGGCAGTAATTTTGAAAAAACTGATTTCGTCAAAAATGGCCATTTTTTGACCCCAAAAATCCTTTTTGGCTTATACTGCCTTAACCACTAGAATTAGCTTAAAAGTTGTAAAAGCAAAAATGTTCATTTTGGCGCCTTCTTTCCAGCCATAACAACCAATCCGGTGTAGCGACTATGTACTGAGAGAATAAGGGCAAAAACCAAAACTTTCTTATCTTTAAACCTAAAAATCCGGGACTGGTCCCAGAATGTTAAAGAGCACAAAAATAAGGTATTTGGAAAGTTTCATCCACTTTCATAAAGAATTGAAGCTTGTAGGATCGAATTTACACAAAGCGATACCAGCACCTTAAGGCCCCAATCAGGTAGGATATTAACGAACACAATTAATAACAATTAATAATTATATATATATATATATATATATATATATATATATATATATATATACTAATTAATCTAATCACTCAACTTGACACGACATAACGAAGTGTAACAATCCGCATATACATATGTGCAATAGAATGTTTTGTAAACGTACGTATGTAAGTTTTGAAAAAATTAAGACTTTAAGGGGGGGGGTCCACCATGAAAAAGTTTATAGTCACGGATTTCGCTCATTTTTACACATAATATAGCCACATATGTTGTACGTACCAAGTTTAAATATTGAATTGTTTCATCCATGTCTCCACGAGTTACGAGCTATCAACTGCTTGCAATTGTAATAATGGGCGAAACGAGGGTACCGCTTGCGACTAAAGCAATTTTCCTTAAACAGTCTTCGATTTTGGAGCTTTAATGGGGTGTACATTTGAAAATTGATCTAAAGAATTAATTTTGTCCCGGTGTTGGCAGGCTAAACGTGATTCCATGCCTTTTTTAACGACTTTTAAGGAGCAGCAAGGCCAATGTTGAGGTTAGATAACAAAACACTTTAACAGCCATTAACTTCAATTTGGTACATTTGCGGACCATAGCCCAAGAAGAAAAAATGTTCCCCGCATTAAGAGCTTTCGATTGATGTCAAATTTATCATATTTTGAGAAATTTGAAAAAAATCGATAGTTTTGCTATATGGGTGCCAGTCCGACAGTTTGGGATGCAGCGACCACGTTGGGCTACTTAGCTGGAATAATTGTAGTCAACACTGAACTACAGCCACCAGAAATAACGAGAAACGAGATATTTTGGCATTTGGTAGCTGCTGATTACAATGGTCTCACGTAATAGACAAAAAATCGAAAAAATTCAAAATTTTGGTAAAAAACCAAATTTTTAGCGACAAAAAATCTCGAAACTGGGCAAAGGTTATCAGCATCATTTGGCATTGTTAGAAACGTCTACTTATATACTGTGATTTGTTGGAATCAGATGTTTTAGTTAGGCCTTTCAATTTATGTAATCCTTGATCAAAGTTGAAACACCCCAGTTTTCAACAACGAAAAACGTCAAATTTCACAGTCAGCAAGCTTCAAAAATTATTTTAAAAAATTTAAAGACCTAACTCAAAAATCTAATTCCAACAAATTGAAGTATACAAATAGAGGTTTCTAACGATGGCAAATTATGCTGATAATCTTTGCCCGGTTTCGAGATTTTTTGACACTAGTCAAAAAATTGAAACTTTTCCAGTTTCCTATGTTTAACACATGAGATCTCAACTTTGAAGTGAAATTACTCATTAACCGTAAAAGATCCGACATTAATTTCAAAAACTCGTTAAAATATACCAATCGGAGAACAAATATGTGAAAATGAGCAAAATCGAAAAATCGGCCAAAAATGGACCCCCCCTTAAGACTATATTTCCCATTACATTAGTCGATGTATATATAATACCGTATATCCTAATTTCAATTTGAATTAATATTATAGATGGGAAAAAGAAAGATTCCTTTACGACTATTTGTGGCCGACGAACAGGAAAGATCAAAAGCTACAGTAAGTCGACCGGTATAACGCATATAATTCGGTAAATAAAATATTTTGTTCAGAATGGACGTTTTTCCTGCAACATAGTCCAAACCGACAAGATCTAATCTTAAGTAATTTAATTTTGGCTTAAATTTTTATATACGTAATATATACAAGCTGATTTGAAAAGTTCCTTCCAAGGAGCAGCTTCGCAGGACCTAACCCTGTGCTTAACTTATGTTGATATATATGTTTCTAATGCATTTTATGTTGTACATAATTATTTTAGGACGGCATCACGGCATCACATTGAGTGAAGGATGGATTGAAGGATTGATTTCTACGAACGCTATTGATTTGGAGACTATCCCAAAGACCAGTTATGATGGATCCGCCCCCCACCCATTCCCAGATCCTCAGAGTAGCCCCATCCCCCCCCAACAGAATGTCCCGAATTTGTATCTGTGATGAAAATGAAGATGTGATGACAATGATGATGATGATGATGATGATGATGATGATGATGATGATGATGATGATGATGATGATGATGATGATGATGATATCTTAATAATATATAATGGTGAACAGATGACCCTGGTATGTATAATATAAATGCATTTTATAGATACATATATATACATTTTTTCTACTGAATTTTTCCATACCTGTATTTCCTGTATATACGTAGATACGTATTTATGTTATTGTTAAGCATATATATACCATATGTGTATAAATTTGCTGGAGGGATGTGGTTTATTGCCGTTACTAGATACAAATCAAATTTTCAGGGAATTGCAACTTTCCAGATCTTGTTCCTTCTTTCTCTTGCAAAGTGAAAACATACAGCAAATACTTTATTCTGGAAAATTCGAAAGTCATCGTACTGGAAATAAAACATCTATTATCCTGTCCAACGTCTCTATTATATATCGAATACGCAGATACGTAATAAGGTAATAAGAAAACCCTGAACTATTGAGATTTGTACGTGTGTATATATATATATATATATTATATATATATATATATATATAAATATCGAGATTTAAATACGTACGCACGCTCGTTACCATCATCACCATCATTTCCGGAACAATAATTAACATTTTAGAAGAATCAATAGATTATAATTAGAAAAGATTAGCAATAATTAGCAATACGTATATATACGTGTATGAGCGAGCAGCTGTCGATCGAAGAAATGTAGCATTCAAGCATTAAACATGTAAGCCAAATTACCTATTTCTACATGTGTACATATTTATTTCAGCTAAGGTGCGTATGGAATTTCTTAAGCACATGGTTTTTAAATCGAACTGAGCTAATCTTCATATATATGAATTGAAAGACACTAAGCATCGATTATAACAGCATTTGAAGCAGGGAATTTTCCAATAAATTTTATATTCATGAAATTCTAAAACAAAGTATTGGGGCAAATCACTTGTGACAAAACTTTTTGCCGTACTCGTGTCAAAAGTGCAGATCAAACATTTTTATTATTACAACATTACATTACATTACATTATATATATTCGACCATACTGCTTTACTTCCGGACAACCTTCAAAAATCGATTAGGCTCCAACTTTCAGGACTTGTAGCAACCTGACGTAAAAGCAAAACCTTTAAATATATATTAGAGCTCAACCCCGAATATTCAACGAGTTATTGCAGAATTCGTGATTTTCGACTTTGCCACTAACGTCGCCGCAGGACTTCAGCAATCAAAATTGTGCTCAAGCCGATACAGAAGAGTCAGACAGTTCATATCTTAACCATACAGGCACCACACATGGGGCACCTATCCCCACCAGTTTGAGTTTTCTAGCGTTCATGTTCCGCAGTTTGCTACGGTCAAACCTTAGCTTAAGCCTCCAAGCTCAGTAGGCGCATTTCCACATTTTTGACCTAGCGACCTCATTATGCCTTAGTACCACACAATTTTTATAAATATTATTTATCTATATGCTACCAGCGTCCATGCAAAAAATGAACAAATTCCAAAAAGCGGCCGAAAAATCGAAAAAATAAAATTTCTCAGATTTGGCTGTAACTGACCCAAAATGTTGCCAATGGTGCCTAGTTTATTTGCCCAAAATATTACGCCAATACTTGTTCCCTTTAGCCGGCTACGATGGGCCAAAGTTGCCATAATCGCTGTTTTGGCTGAAAATCACTGATTTTTCGAACTTTGAATGGCCATATCTCAAAAGTGGGTCTGTTATTTTGCTTATTTTTTGCATGGATGTTGGTAGCATATAGATAAATAATATTTATAAAAATTCTGTGGTACTAAGGCATAATGAGGTCGCTAGGTCAAAAATTTGGAAATGCGCCTACTGAGCTTGGAGGCTTAAGCTAAGGTTCGACCGTCGCAAACTGCGGAATATGAATGCTAGAAAACTCAAACTGTCAGGGATAGGTGCCCCATCTGTGGTGCCAGTATGGTTACGATATGAACTGTCTGACTCTTCTCTATCGGCCTGAGCACAATTTTGATTGCTGAAGTCCTGCGGCGGCGTTAGTGGCAAAGTAAAGTAAAGTAAAGTAAAGTAAATTTATTCGCACGACACAGTTACACACGTACAAAGTAGTGAATAATAAATTTATTAGTTATTATAAGTCTTTCGGAGCAATAGAATTTAGGGTTTTGCTTCCAGTCGTATCAACATTCTTATCAGCTTCAGCGAGAATCTAAGACAATAAAAAGAGACAGAAAGGGAAATAATGTGCATCATTAAAGCGCGGAACTGTGAAGGTGCTGGAAGGTGTGAACCTTTCAAAGAAAGGCGTTGAGACACCCCTCCTATTACTAATTATGATCTAATTGGGTCCTCTAATATAATTTGATTTACAAAAGGGTATAAAATTAAAATTTTCAAGTTTTTTACTAAAACTATCCAAAGTACCAGCTGTCACCGTCAAAGTCGAAAATCACGAATTCTGCTTTGGTGCTCTGTTCAGCTGGTTTGGTGGTTTTACTTTTACGTCAGGTTGCTAAAAGTCCTGAAAGTTTGAGCCAAATCGATTTTTGAAGGTTGTCCAAGTTATGGTCGACCCTACCAGAAATCGGCTCATATATATCTATACATAGTGGGAAATGCAAACTGCATCTACTGGAAAAAACATCTGGGAGAAAAACAGAAAACGATCACTGTGACCTACCTTTGCTAGCATAAGTCCGACTATATATATACGTGTAAATTAGCACGTATTGCATCAGGCAGCTTAGAAGGGATCGATCGGAATTGTAACTATTTTATCAGGAGTCGGAACCGAAACCAAATCTGATTTTTCTTAATCGTGAAGAATAATGAAAACGCCATCATGCAGTCAGTAACTAAGGCAAAGCCTTAGTTTGAAACAGCAGACAGAGCTAGTAATGGACTGGCTTATTTTGGTAGGGGACCCATAGGCGACCATCCATGATATGTCCCCTAAATTCCGACCTCCTTGTCCCGTATAACCAAAAAAGTTGCCAAATCATTTTTAGCGATTTTGGGTGGTTATAGGAAAATCATAAATGTTAGCGAAAAATTAAAATATGCTACCCCCTATGCATCTCATTTTTGGAATAAAGCTTTGCCTTAGTGACTGACTGCAAGGTTTTCATTATTTCCTTACAATAAATGACTCATATCCTTCATGGACTATTCTGACGGCCGCCTTTACTTCATTTTCTTGTTATTCTCACAATCCAGAGGTGTGTTAGGAGAAGATGAGAGGTGGAAGCCCCAACTAATCGACCGGTCATTTTAAGTTTTTTCAATCGATTATATATTTAAAAAACATCTAAAAATTGCTCAAAATTGCCTTAAACTTGGCCTTGGATGTAGCCTTTCCCCAATAAGCAACCACTTTCCTGACCCTCGCCCAACAATAGTCCAACGCAATTCACGGTGGCGCAATCAATAGGCGTCGAAAGGCTATGGGTTCGACCCCCACCTCGAGGCTCGGATTTTAAGGCACAGGGAGAAATTTCGAAAGATCAGATATGGTTTCGGTTACGGAACGGTTTTCTCACTTGTTTTCTTGGTTCATTATATACGTTCTACATTCAAGACTGGCTTCTTTTTTTACTACGGGGTTGGGGTGTCGACCCCATTCTGGGAACCCCTCCCCATGGAATGCTCCCGCAATTTATAACCTAAAAATGATACATTTTATCACGTGTATACACCCAACATGTCCAAACCTTTTCCTTCTTTTCTTAGTCAGATTTTTAAAGACTTTTTACTGTTTTCGCTTAAAAACACCTACGTAAACTTAACCACTCTTAGCGGCAATTGGAATTTTAATACATGCAGATGGACTTTCAAATTACAAAAATTTACAAAAAATGTGCCGCTCCTCCATTTCTGGTGAACTCTCCCATCGATAACCCCCCTCACCGATGGTGCCCTCCCGACCCCCTCCCCATTAATATGCCAAAAAAGCAAGAGACTATCAAGTTTGCTACTCCAGTATCAGTCTCAATCTTACGCAGGTTTCTCCAATTTTTACATAAAAGTCGCGACAAGTTGACGTCAAGATTTTGGAAAAAACAAGCCAAAAATTCAGCCTTGTTTTATCATTCTGACAAAGGCAAGTATGTGCCATTTCAGCATTCTATTTTGCTTTCATTACGTACAAAGCGTAATTTGAAAAGGGTGTCATTCCCGTCTGAACGCAGCTACTGATACAAAATACTAAATTCATTTATTAAATTAAATTTATTAATTCTGGTGTTCTGGTCGATCCCTTGTAAGCTATGTGCCGGAAGGACAGAAGCAGGATTTCTAAAACTTCTAGTCGATCAACCTCAAATCTGGTAGTTTTGAGACTACCAAAAAATTGGGACTCTTCATGCAAATTGTTCAGAAATGTATTCACCAGATTTGAGTTGTCGGCTAAGACTGTGCATAGAGCCTCAAGAACTATGCACAAACCTCTTACACATTACTCCAAAACGACCAGTTGAGACGAAACTTCAATTCACTTAATTAAATATAAAAAACGTCAAAAATCAAGGCCCAATATAATCCTGTATCTAAAAACAAGAGCAAATCTAATACCAAATCCTTCAGTTTTTGCTTCTGATTTCAGTCAGTTGTGTAGTCAGTGACCGAAAACGACCTTTTTTCTTTTCCTCATGAGCCGCCAAGCTGTAAATTAAATCAAATCGAATTCGGCTTCCTTGATCGGAATCAAAATTTTCAAATCAGAAATTGAATATCACGAACCCGAATATTAGCGTTTTTTCCGCCGATATATACAAGAAATAAATGCTCAAAAGAAACAGCGAAAGCTGTGTTTCATGCAATATTTGCATGAAAACTACGTATGTGCATGAATGACTGGGACTGCATGAATGCATGACCGGAATGTTTGTGTGTGCATGAACTGTGCTCTTACTTTATATATGTGCATGAACTGATTACATTTGGTTATATATACATACAGTTAAAATTTCTATTGCAAAAGCTCAGCTTTCATTGCTACGAATGAGCAGAAGAAATATATAGACAAAAACTAAAAATTCTTGTAAGAAAATATGAGAAAATTAACAATTCTTGGTATGTATAACAAAAACTTAGCAACTTACATATGGAAATTGAATTCCGCAACTGACTGAACTCGGAGCATATATAATGTAAGCACCATTCATCTATATATTACATGAAACCGTTAAAAGCACACTTGGGATCAATTAAACTTCATCCCCCTACAAAAGTTGGTCAACTTCAAAGGCTTAGTGCAAGAGATCAACAGAACTTTAGAGCATGATTTATCCTTCTTTGGAATGCTCGAGATGTGCGCTATTAATGGTGTAAAGCAGTTTGCTGTAGCTTGCTACTATAAAAAGTTAAATTTAGAAGACAACCAAGCATTGCAAAAAGCGGTAACTTTGTTAGTCTTTTAAGTTTAACTTTTTATAGCAGCAAGTCCTGTCAGGCCCTGTCGTGTGAGCAAACTGCTTTACACCATTAAATACAGCACATCTCGAGCATTCCAACGATGTATAAATCATGCTCTAACGTTATGTTGATCTGTTGCAATATATAAGCCTTTGAAGTTGGTCAAATTTTGTTGGGGGGAGAAAGTTTAATTGATTCGCACACTGGGTTTACTTTAGACGAAAAAATGAGGGGGAGGGATGAGTGAAGGAGGCAGTCGTTGGACCTTTGATAACATGCGCCAATTAAAATAAGAGTAAAAATTGATTCCAGCGAAACTTTAGAAAATTTGTTTAATAAGAAAATCTTTAAAAATAGGCAACTTCTGGACACTAGAAGGTGAGTGGGGGTACCCCGAATGACAGGTAAAAAGTGGGGGTCCATGTTCCACTCTAGAGCACCCCTTCCTTAAGTAAACCCAGGAAAATATTGATCGCAAATCGACAATTCAGAACAAAACATAATTGTCATTATGACATTCATCTGGTAGTCTGATGCAATACAGCTCATTTGCATATTATTAGTTTAGAGATATGACATGACTTGCTGCAATTATATATACGGTATATATACGTATATATGCATACGTATATGTATCTGCAGCATGTTATGTATATATATATATATATATATATATATATATATATATATATATACATACATAGGATTTCGCCTACACTGATTTTTCATATGTCATATTTTTGCCACCTAATGAAATTAAGAATACATGCTAAATCCGTCGTTACTCAGCCTTGCAGCCAAACAAGATTCATAAGAAATTTATAACAAACATGTACGAAATTGATTACACATATCCATTTCAAACACTTACGTATGCATCAAAAATTTAAAGAATATTAAATTTTAAAATATTGCAAATGTTATATTCGTGAGCAACAACACTTAGGTATTTCCAAAACTAGGTACTACCTAGTCTAGCTGAATGACCTAAGTACGACAGAAGCTCGAAGTCCATAACCTCGAAAGTCAGGACTCTTCTACAATACACCAAGTCAGATAACCGCTACTTTACCACTTCTTACGTGCTCAACCATCAACTACGTACTGTTACCACAATCTCCGAAAGGTGAACTTCACTCACAAATGAAGTGGTTGTTTCGATACAATGTTAAGGGAGGTTTGCCTCGGGAAAATTTGAAATGGGTTTTTGGCTCTTTTTATGAGTCTGTTGGTTGCAGCTACTCTGCAGAAAGAGGTTTACATTTTGGAGTTGAGTTTGATTCGCTTGTTCAGTTGTAATATAATGAACAACCAAATATTACTTAGCAGAAACAAGAAAATGAACACGACTATCCTGTTGTTCTCGATTTGCTACTATATATACTTTTGGCAAAGCAGAATTTAACTCCAAACCAGGAAACTTTAAGGAGCTTCCCAAATCTAGTATTCGAACGTCTAGACTATAAAATCGAATTCTGCGAATATATAATATATACGGAGATTTGATGCTTTCTGGATGTTTTTAGGAAATCCCCCAGGCCCAAATTCCGCAAAACTTTACCACATGAGCTGAAATTTGGCATTGGTATGTCTTCGACCACGCTGAATTCAAATATCGTGAAATTTTTCGATTTTACGGAATTCGATTTTTTCGATTCGTAAGGGGGAACAAGTGGAATCAAAAAACTTTTCGTTCTCGATTTTGCTGATAAGTTGTACACAGGGGGTTTCGGGGTCGCAGAACATGAAGCTTAAGTCCGTTTTTTCGATTCGGCTCTTCGCTAGCTCAGTCAGATTCTGAGCTGGAAAAAAGCTGGATTGAAGAACGGACTTAAGACTCGTGTTCTGCAACCCCGAAAACCACCCTTGTGCACAATTTATCAGCAAAATCGAGGACGAAAAGTTTTCTGTTCCTCTTGGTCCCCTTTAGGAAACAAAATCTGATTTCATGAAATCGAAAAAATTCGCGGTATTTGAACGCAGCGTGGTCGACAAATACCGATACCAAAACTTAGCTCATTTGGTCAAGTTTTGTGGAATCTGAGCCTCGGATGGAGGTTTCCTGAAAAGAATCTACTCTTTTGTCTACCATAAAATTCTGTCAATTTGTCACATTTTCTGAGAATATTTCAGTCGTTATCCCATTGGAAGTACCAAAGTTAGCAGACTAGTAGTCTTATGACAACCCAGCAACTTCGGAAAGTTTAATATTTAATTAATCAATTTCTGCTCAAAAAAATTTGATAGATAGAGCTGAAATTTTGCATCCGTCGAATCTTAGAGTACACGTACTGTGTAGCTTTTTATTCGTTTTTTACTAAGTTTTATAAATACCAGCAAATTGTCACCTATTTTGACCTAATATAATTTGTCAACTGTGTATCTGCTACGCCCAGAAGAATTGGGGAATGCCAAAATTTTTATTGATAAGTCTGGAGGGCAAAGCTATCCAGAAGCTTGAGAAAAGTTTTTAAGGATACAAATTTTCTAATTTGCAAGCATTTATTTCTTAAAAATTATTACATATTTATATATATAATTATGGAAATAAATGAAAATAAGAAGGACTCGCTGTGTTTTGATATCCCGAAATGATAATTGGCAACAACTCCCGGCCAAGAATATACAAAATGGTTCTGAAAATCACTTTAACGGTTACAGTAACGCCTTTTTATCATACATACTAACTAGTTACTAAATTTAACACTACGTATGTATAAGTCTTTAAAAATTTAAAAAATACCTGCAGTTTATAATAAGCAAACAACTTCAAGAATGATCCAAATAAACATATGCCACTGTAACAATGCGAGGCGAGCAGATGTAATTTATAAATAAATTATTCAGCGTTTTCAAGCAACTATAAATATGTAACATGAATGACGTCCCACAATGCTTCATTTGCATGAATATTAATATCTTAGTAGCCTTTGTTGAAGTAGAAATTTTGAAAATTACTACATTATATCCCTATATATAATCACGCAATTTCAAGTGCTGTATCTAATTTCGTGAAATCGAAAAATTTCGCGATATTTGAACGCAGCGTGGTTGACAAATACCGATACCAAAACTTAGCTCATTTGGTCAACTTTCTGGAATCTGAGACTGGGGGAGCTTTCCTGAAAAGAATCTACTCTTTTGTCTACCATAAATTTCTGGCAATTTGTCACATTTTTTGAGAATTTTTCAGTCGTTATCCCATCGGAAGTACCAAAATTAGCAGACTAGTAGTCTTATGACAACCCAGCAACCTGGAAAAGTTTAATGTTTAATTAATCAATTTCTGCTCAAAAAAACTTGATAGATAGAGCTGAAAGTTTGCATCCTGTCGAATCTTAGAGTACACGTACTGTGTAGCTTTTTATTCGTTTTTTTTACTAAGTTTTATAAATACCAGCAAATTTTCACCTATTTTGACTTATGTATTTAATTTGTTAACTGTGTATCTGCTACGTCCAGAAAAATTGGGGAATGCCAAAATTTTTGTTGATAAGTCTGGAGGGTAAAGCTATCCAGAAGCTTGGGAAATATTTTTAAAGATACAAATTTTCTAATTTGCAAGCATATATTTCTTAAAAATTATTACATATTTATATACGTAAATATAATTATGGAAATAAATGAAGATAAGAAGGGCTCGCTGTGTTTTGATATCCCGAAATGATATGATTGGCAACAACACCCGACCAAGAATGTATATACCAAATGGTTCTGAAAATCACTTTAACGGTTACAGTAACGCCATTTTATCACACATACTAACTAGTTACTAAATTTAACGCTACGTAATGTATAAGTTTTTAAAAAATTTGGCGCTCACGGAATTCAAATTCGGATGGTCTCTCACCACAATGCTGGTAGAGGTTAGAGTGGATTCCTTCCCCCCATTTCCCGACTACGTCAGTGCAATATCCTTATATATTTGTGCAAATTCTGTCCATTGAGTTTGTCTCCGATTTTGCTGAAATATTATGTAATCAACCTATATTATATACTCTTCCTAGCTAACAGTCAACACTAACCAAATCTGGAAATAAGCTTAGATACAAAGATTCTTTCGAAATACAACTGAGAGGAGGGAAATTTAGCGTCGTTTAGCCTAGCAATAAGACTCTGCGAGAAACTTCACCACACGAAATTCTAATTATTATATATTTGAATTCGAATTTACAACAGCAACTCTGCTTGAAGTTCTAATTTCAGTGTTAGTTTTTTACACCAAAACTAGAACCTACAGTTTAGTATTTCGAGTATCAAATTTCCGTTAGATCGATTAGTCCAATCCGTAAAATCCACCAGATCCGTTAAACTAGTGTTTTTAATTGGCTCTGATTTGGTTTATAACAAAGATGAGACCGGTGCGCGAAAAGGATCGAGTTAATGATTATTGATTTACGTAATTCACTGAGGCCAAAGGTTATTTTAATCAATCCAGTTACATACGTAACGTATGTAAACCAAATCATTGGTGGCTAGCTGGTGTCCAAATCTCCAAATATCTAGATGTATACTGATTTTACTTTCTTATAAAGCTAATGTTTTGTTCTGCATAGATTTTACTTTCTCATAAAGCTAATGTTCTGTTCTGCTCTGTTGGACAAAATGCAAATTATATATATACAACCTTTGGCTCTCTCAAAAGTATGAAGAATTTGACCAATGTCTGCAAAACTGCAGGATTCAAAATCTTTAACGTACTTGCTTACAACAGTTCCAGTTAGAACTCTGGTATATATACATATATAAGAATGAAACTTAGATTTATCATCAACAAGCAGGCTCAGAAAAAGAGCATTATTCCGTCCTGCACTTGTCTACGTGATTATTGTCTTGCCTATTATTTTTATATATATATATATATATATATATATATATATATATATATATATATATATATATATATATATATATATATAATAAATATATGTATGACAGAATAAAACATAGCTTAATCTTAATATAGCTCAATTGTTAAAAATGACATGGTTTCAGTCAGGGATGCTCCCACAAAAATCTTAATACCCGATTATGCCGTTCAGACAACCTTGCAGCAAAGGAGGAAGGCTAATTAAACATTAACTTAACTCAAAAGTTGTACTGTCAAGAAATTCAGGAAATTCTTTTTTACATGTTTTACAATTTTCCTGTTATTAACACTTAGTTGTCAATTTTTAGTAGAGACGGAGACAATACTGCAGTTGAAAACTTTATTCGTGTGCCGGGATCGAATGACGTTTTCTTCTGCAATTTTTCTGTACTGCAACTGAACTCTGGCAACCAAATTCAAACAAAATGAAACGTTGGAGCTAACGTAAAGCTAAAACCTTGAAAAGCTAAAAAAGTGAAGTTTTATTCGATATATATATATATATGTATGTATATATATTGTATTAAGTATTTTTAGCAGTCACAAAGACCATTAGAAACATTTTTCTCTGCAACTTCACGAGTGCAATGCAATGCAATTTCCTGATTGAATTGTTTGAAATTGTTTCCTTCTCAGTAAACTGACCGTTCCCAGAGAGTGACTGTAGATGAAATTCTAAATAATTCTATGTAATATGCAGAACCTTCGAAAGAGTGCTTCAATAATTTTTTATTGAACTTGCTGCTTCAAGTGCGGCTAATCTATAGAAAAAACCTGCTTCAAGTGCGAATAATCTGCAGAAAACCTGCTTCAAGTGCGAATAATCTGTAGAAAAAACATTTCAATGTATATATAAGCAAGTTCTAAAACAACACTACTTGTAAGGAAAGGAAGTTTTTAGCTTATATGCACACCAAAAAGGAAACTGAAAACTAAATTCACAACTATTATATACATAGAATCTGACAAAAACAGACCTGATAACTATAGAAGATTAAAATGAATATAAATATCTGCAGTTTAGATATAAGTAAACAACTGCAAGAATGATTCAAATGCAGATTCTACCATTGTAACAATGGGAGCAGAACAATATATGTAATATATAAATTATGCAACGCTTCAAGCAATTATAAATATGTAACATGACGTCACACAACGCTTCATTTGCATGAATATTAGCATCGTAGCAACCTTTGAAGTAGAAATGATGATTGCTGCATTATATTTCTATAATATATTATCAAGCAATTTCACGTGCTGTATTTGCAAAAAATATGGTATATATATAATGCACACATACATAATAAATAATAGTTTCTTTCGAATAGGAAATACATAAATTAGAAAGATACGAAAGAATTTGAATGAAGCTAATGATTGTAATGATGGTGGTGATGGTAATTTCGATTCGATCCTTTTTGATTTAATTTATTTGGCAAAAATAGCTACGTCTCGTAAATAAAAACAAATACCGGATTACAAGAGCAATTTTAGTCGAGTGGAGCAGAGCTACTGACACTACGTAACTACGTTTAGGACATATGCAAATGGCAGAAGGCAAGACTTCGCAGAGTTCCAAAAACTAAGATTTTCGAGCACATGCCTACGTATAATTTTCTATTGTTCTGATATATGTAATGCACGTAGTGTTGTAACGATATTTTTGTATATAATATAATTCCGTAATTATATATACCTACGTATGGATTGTTTTGCCTTTATACGTAATTACGTTTATTGTATTTCTTTTGTATATATATAATTTTCTTCTTG
This sequence comes from Trissonchulus latispiculum, assembly GCA_030248195.1. Classification (NCBI taxonomy): domain Eukaryota; kingdom Metazoa; phylum Nematoda; class Enoplea; order Enoplida; family Ironidae; genus Trissonchulus; species Trissonchulus latispiculum. The sequence continues at coordinate 2,327 of JASAND010029144.1, read as the reverse complement.
GTTTGTACTTAAGTATTCGCTTCCCATATATGCCATGGTAATCAAGTAAGAGCTTATATATATATATATATATATATATATATATATATATATATATATATATATATGTATATATATGAACGTTTATGTTTACACATGTAAGAGTTTCTGTCTTCTATGTAACTAGATATTATTATGTATACACATATTGTCAATATCGAGTTAGCTTTTTATTTTTAGGTATATATGTTATTCACTTGTTTTTGCCTGTAGGGTTTTTTGTAGATTCCGAGCACATTTTTGTATTATTGTGATACATGTTTAATTTCTTCATTTCGATGCATATTGCTATTGCTTGTCTTTAATAATTGGCTGCCTACCATATATATACTATGTCAGTCTACCATATATGTACCTATGTCTGTGATACTTTGTAGTTATTTCTGCGTATATATACATATATAAATACTTAATTATGTAGTGCTTAATTACGTATAAGTCAAGTTTTTTGTATTTTTTATCCGAACGTTTTCTCATTTTTGCTCAAATTTTGGCATTATGCTCTGTATATATTATTGTTTGTACATAAACATATATAATTTTGATTTCCTGTTCGGCAGTATTCAAGTGCAGCTTCATGTATTAGTACCTATTTTTGAATAAACAGTTTCTCTTTAGTATATATATACATATATACAATAAAATAAAAATAAAAGCCCCTCTGACCCCTCTGATACAGGCAGAGCGAGAGCCCCTCCCTCCTGAACTAACTTAAATTAAATTTAATTTTATGTGCAAAAGCATGCCAAGACTATCTGTTTGCCCCAATAATACCAACTTTACTTAATGCTCAAGATTTTGACTATCACACTGTATTTATTAAATTGGGTAAGGGCCATACTGTTATATAGGAGCTCGTTCATGGGGAAGTATGGACAAGTTTGATGACAATTTATCAGCATAGAAATGGAAAGTTTACTTCTGAACCAAGAAAAACTTAAATTCGAAAGTCACAGATTCATTTTCACGCTTGCACAACATAGCCCTACATAGGGTGCATTTGAAAATAGTGGTGCACTGTGGTCTACATTTTTGCAACATTTATCAACAAAACTGAACAACTGCAAGAAACGTGTTTAAATGAGATCTTGATGGCAATTTAAAATTTTCGGAAACTGAGCGAGTGAGTGACTCCTTCCCTGGCTTTAAGGTCCCAGCCCTGACAAAAACCAAGATCAGGCCCTGCATGGTTGGTTACGGTGGGTGAACAGGGCCAGTATAAAAAGCGGACGCGGACGCGGAAACGTCTTAAGACGAGGTGTATAAAAAGCGGACGCGGACGTAAGGTATAAAAAGCGGACGTGAACGCGGACGTGGGGTATAAAACGCGGATTCGAACGCGGGGTATAATTTGCGGACGCGGACGGGAGGTATAAAACGCGGACGCGGACTTGTGGTATAAACAGCGGACCCAAAACGGAATTATCGAGAGTGACAGTGACCGTAAACCCGTGCAGATACCGATGGGTTCGATCAAATCCTCTTAAAGATCTCTAAATACGGCGGTACAGCTGTCACAATTCGAGCCCATAGATTTGGATTTGACACCTCCAGGCGGGCTTTGTGATCGTTTCCGCTTTTCGCCAAATTTTCTGTTTCGTCTGTCCATATTATATTATATACGTAGTCAGCAGAAATTCTAAACAAGAATTTGAAAGAAATATTATGTATATGTCGTAGTAATTTCTGTATTCAGTAAATACTGTATTTGCTGGCCGATTTTAGTAAATACGGTATTTACTAGTAATAATGGTATTTTCGTTAAACTTCCTATCTTAACACGTAAACACCATTTATATATCTTATGTATATATCCAGATATATATTTTTATATATATATACATACTATATTTTATATATTCTTTATATCCACTTTTATATATACAATCTTTAGTTTCAAAGAATATTACGTAATGTTTACTTATGCGTTACGTGATTCTTGCTTAACCTACAGCATAATTTACGTAGTTCAACATCCTGGCCGGAGTCAGATTCCAAGTAGCCCCAAAATGCTCTTGCCTGCCCACTTCAATTACCTAGGGATACGTTATGTAGCGAAATCGGATGCGTACACTCAAAAGATGGTTAGAAGATGTTGTATTGTTATGGATATTGCTATGGCACAGTCTGGGAGTGGGGGAACCCCTCCACCAGCATTGCGGGAGACCATGGGAATTTCCGTAAGTGTCAAATGTTTAAAAAACTTATGCATATAATGTTAAATTTAGTAACTAGTTAGTATGTTGAAATGGCGTTATTATAAGTGGTAAGGTGATCTTCAGTTTCAT
>JASAND010029143.1:0-28818 GCA_030248195.1 Trissonchulus latispiculum | reverse complement strand
GGTGGCACACTCAAACCGGAAACTCCTACAGCCAAAATTATGGCTTATTATGGTTAAGTCCGGGTACTGTATTCGAATTGTGGTTTTTTGGACAGCCATAACAGTCAAGTAACATAGTGTGGTTGATTATACTCAAAATATCAAATAACGATTACATACTTACATTTTATAGCTGCAATGGAAGCCGCCAGAATTCTCTTAGAGTATGCATATGCAGATGTAAGTAAAAGATTAAGTTGGATGCATTAAGACTTACACAAACTTAATTTGTCACTTGGCAATCCTTGTGTAACTGTCAGAGAGTCAGCACCACTGCATGCTATATCATATCTATCCATATTTGTTTTGTACATAAAATATTTCGATAGCAGTAAATATTGATAGCAACAAACTAAACGTTATCTTCTCTAGACAGCTTTCCAGCCACTTATTATATTAGCCTAAAATCATTTCCTTTTTCTGAAAATATCCATAATTTTAGACTGAGAAAATTTTAGCAGTGCGCACGCAGATAAAATAAAGAGCGGAAATCAAATCGCACTCTCGTGCAATGACCTGCTCGGAATACGGTCCTGAAATTTCATTTCACGAAAGAGGTAGATAGATGCTGTTATATATATAATCTATTTCAGATGTACAAAACGAAACAGCAACAGTCGTGACAACGTCTGCGACGTTCACTGCTACAACTACGACACCAAGTGCGACGACGACATTTACGCCTACCGTAACGATGTCGATGAGGGTAATACCAACCATTGCAACGACTGTGACCACAATCACCAAGGGAGCGACGGACATGTCAACATCATGGTCTACACCGATGACAACGGTCACGACCACCGCCACAACTCCAACCAAAACAACTGCTACTACAATGGTTACCACAATTATAACAGTTTCTGCGATCACTGCAACCTCCACCGCAGCTACTACAACCATCACAAAAACAATAATGACTTCGACTGACGTTGGGACGACGACCACAACTACGACATTAGCAGCGAAGACTGGGTCTACAACCACAACATTAGCAAGGAAAACGGCTACTTTGATGACAACGTTTTTGACTTTGACTTCCCCTGTGACTGCAGCCGCTACAGAAACTGTAGTGACACACTTTTGGAGCATGGAGACGTTTAATACAAACCCTGCAACGACAGTGCCGATGCCTGCAAATCCTACTTCAGTAATGAGTACAACGGCACTGACTACAATAGCAGCAATGACGATGATGATCACAACCACAAGGACAAATACTGCATCACCTACTGTAGTTACGACAACGGAAACAGTTTTGACAGTAACCTCGCATGCTGTAACGACCGCAACCACGATGACGCCTACAACTTCGACGACGAAAACAATTATCATAGCGACAGACACTACTGAAACAGCAATGTCAACGAGTGTTGCTTCAACTGCAGACCCTGCAACTGGCAAAAAAACAGCGACGACTCCAATGGTATCAGCAAATATTATCGCCTTTACAACGACTACCATTGCAACGAAATCCGTAGTGGCGTCTATGATTGCGACTCAGAACTTAGTAACAACTGGGACGCAAAACATGACAACGACTGAGACGCAGAACATAGTAACGACTTCAACGACGAAAATTGCAACGACTGCACTGACAGTGACTACAGCAAAATCAAAAGCAGCCGCAATAACAACGATGGCGACATCATCGACCGTGGTGACAACGGCGGCCACGCCCTTGAAAGCAAACACAATGACTGAAACGGCTACAGCCACGTCAATGAGAGATACTACGATAGCATTTTTCATATCGACGGCTACTCCCGTCAGTGCGAGGGCAACTTCAATGTTTGTGATGCTAATCGAAGCAACGATTTCGACAATGGTGCCTCCAATAACTGATGTGACAGCCACCACAACAACTCGAGCAGCAACCACCATAAAGATTACTACTTCAGTTTCGACAAACTTTACTGATTCAGTGCCCATACAAATAAGTACCAAAACTACCATTGCTACAACTGCCGCAAAAGAAATAACTTCTTTTATGATAACAAATCCAGCAGCGTCTCCAAGAGCAGCAGAAACAATAGCAACAACAACCTCCACGACCACCACCACCACAACAACAACAGCAGCACCAACAGTAGGAAAGATTTCAGCTTTAGGTGCTCTTACGAACATCGAAACAGCAAAAGCGGGAACATCATCATCCATTTCGACGGTATTCTCCATGACATCGACGGGTACCACTAGAAGGCCCGGTACTGTTGCTTCTTGGCAAGCCACAGCTACAGGAAGTAAAGGAAATAGTTTTCATAGTATTACACGCAAAAGCACAGTGATGGTATCGCCTTTTGTATGCTCGTCTGAAACAATCACAATAACAGCATCAGCAACAATAAGTGATATATCAACTGCTGCTGACATATTAACAAAGACAGCATATGCACCAGACCCAACGGTGAATGACGCGGCGATGACCAGCAAACCGATAACTCCTGAATCAACAGCTCAAGCAATATTATCTGCAACTGCAGGAGCAATCACAGCAGTAGCTATGGGAGGAACGGTTACTACAACTACATCTTCCACTTTGGCGACTGAGACAACCGTATCATTAGTGCTGATCTTTGATTTGACCTCGCCATCGTTGTCATCATCATCATTGCGACAGGCAACATCACTGACACTGGTACCCTCGTCATCGGTATTGTTATTGTTGTCGCAATCTTCCATGGGGAATTGTTCACTACAGTTGTCGTATTATACAATATTATCAACAACGAAGTCGTTCTCACCATTGCCGATACTATCACTGCCATTATCAACAAACTACGAAGATCCTTCTATTACCACAACAGGAAAACAATATTCTTATGCCCAAATGTCAGGCTCGACGAAAATGTTATTAGTAAAAGTTTCGGCGCCAATTGTGTTGTCTTCATCTCTGTCGTCGACAAAGCTGTGGACATCTGAACCACAAGCATTACCAGCATCAGGATTGCAGCCATTGACCACGCTTGGTATGCCTGAAATTATAGAACGTAAAAAGCACAAGTTCACTGTTTGATGTAAATTGTGCAATAATATTTCCAGTGAACACTGATTTATTTTTGAGCATTGTTATTCATTTACCTGTAAGATCATCATCATTGCACAAAATATGAGCATTGTTATTCATTCACCTGTAAGATCATCATCATTGCACAAAATATTCAGGAAGTCAAAATGAAGGTTTGTTCAGGTAAACTGTGGGGGGATTATACGATGAACCAAACCTTTCGACAAGTCTCGTACCATAAGCATAAATTAATGTTAATGATAATAATGTAAACTGGCGAGTCTTTTAAAACTTCTATTTGCAAATTTGCAAAACTTCCATTTTTGAAAAACTTCCAAATTGTGGCTAAGTTCTGAAAAAGCAGACAAAATTGACAAATAAATTCCTTCTAAGCAAAAAAAAGGCTTGGATCCTCGGTATCATCTATGTTGAATAGTATGTCGCATTTAAATGCATCCAGAAACTGAAATGAAACTGACCAAACTCGACGGCTAAAACAATTCCAAAACATTGACTATGGTACCTACCTTGTGCCAAATAAACGCTCAATGTCAAAATTTTTCCCGACTAGTTTGCTACGATGGCCCAAGTGTGACAGTCCCTGTTTTGGTTAAAAACCGACAATTTTTGAACATTTACCGAGCACTTTGCAAAACTGGATCTGAGATTTCTCTTATTCATGTCAACACGTTAATTTATGAAATAAAATTTTATTTTTTAGTTGTTTCTATTTTATTGTATAAACTGCATAGACATGCCAACTTCACAGATTTGGGATTCTTTAGCCTAAAATATTGGATTGTTTCAGATCCACGGGATACGGAATCCAATTTATGGCAGCAAAAAGTTGAAGAAATGATGATTTTGCTGCAATTTTCAAGAACTTTATTTAACCGAGGAGACGTCGACTCTGCCCATGAGGTAGAGTTATTACGTTTGCCTACGATTAAGCAGCCTTCCACTTTATTTGCTGGAACGTTATTTGTACGTCAGACGTTATTTGTACGTTGTTCCATTTACATGTATAAGTTGTACCACTGCGAGCAATGCACTTAGAGAGTCGTGTGCGCCCTAAAAGACGATACTTCGAGTAAACTTCACGAGGGCTTTGCCTGTGAGTGAACTCAAAAACTTCTGTGAGCATAAGCAAAAGTGCTACAACTGGCTTGCAATTAATGAATCGACAATCTAGAAGACAGTTTTTCTTCATATGGCATGTCTTTAGAGCCTCGCATTTGTCTTCGAATTTTAAATCGTTTATATACTTTTCAAACTAATGTGCATAATTATTTCGGCGGAAAGTATATAAGGCGAGAAATTCTTGATCAATCAATTCAGTTCTCATGGCTGTCGGTAGCCTCGCTGCATACTCCGACAGGAGAGCGGCGAAGGCTACCGTGCAGTACAATTGTACTGCACGCTCAATGCTATAATTTACTTTATCGTTGCAATCAGGAAAGGAAATAAAACTACAGAAAGTTCCCGGAATTCATAGCACAGTAAGACGGGTATGTATACTTCCTTCAATGATCTCAGGTGCATATAAATTTCTGTGTGTTTACATATTTTAATGTAAATCTGCCACCATTTAGTTGACTTTTTAATCAACTTCAATTTAGACGACAGTGAAGGACGTGGCATCTCTGAATGCGGCGATGCAAGATGTTGTAGGATTGTTACTATCACAGGTAGACAAGGAAACGCTTGTGAATGCCAGCACAGAGCACGAAAAATTCCTTATATATTGCAAATTTTCCCAAACCATTGGATGTCACGAGTGAGCTTCTTGTAATATTACGTGAACGTTTGAAATTAGGAGAAAAGAAAACAAAAGAGACTGGTCGATTGATTATTTGTCTAATCAAGTTGTAATGTCAGTAAAACCACTGCTGTGTATATGTTCGAAGTACCAACTGCCATCTCATACAACTTTTAGGTTTTACATAAACGCAAGAGTAACTCATCTATGTCAGTTGCGTCTGTCTATATATACCCTAAATATGATCGTTGATGATCATTCTGTATTCTGTTATTTTGTTTGAAACAGATTGTTTAATGACCAGTTTTTTGATGCCACCTATGGCAACTGCTTCACTTTCAATAGTCTATCTGACAGCAATCAATACAGAAGAAACGTTAGTGTTTACGACCGCAAAAGTAGTAAGGAAGTACTTAAAGTTTTAATTTAAGTTAGTTTTCATATTAAATGATTCATACCAATATTAGCCTACATTTATAACTGTTTGTTTCTGAACTTAAACTGGATCATAACAGCCTGCGTGATTATATTATTCTATTGTATGACAAGTTGTATAGTTGTATTCATGTAATTAATGTATAAATGTAAATCTCTATGTAATACTTATAACTGTATAAATGTAACAAATATCACGTTCTATTGTTTCATATATCATTATATCATTCACAGCTTTGGAAGTGATAATATCAAACAACGTTCAGCAATACCTTGACCACTCAGATGTACTGGGAATAAAACTCGTGATTGGACAACCAGCATTTCCTGTGTTCCCTGAAAACGAAGGGCTCACTGTTCCAGCAGGACTAAAATCGACCTATACTATATCACGGGTAGGTAATTTGGTATGTCTAAAGCCAAATTGAGAAATCCGCGAAAAAACAAATGCCTTCAAAGTCTGTCAAATAGCAGTAATATAAACACAGAAGAGTTACAGAGATTAAGGATGTGTCAAAATTGACAAATTATATGTTAATATTCAATGAAAATAATGTAATGTAATTTCTATGAATAATCTAAATGTAATTTCTTTTTCTGTTCACATTGAATAACATAATTTGTCACTTTCGGCACTTTCTTGGTTTTAATAGCTCCTCTGAGTGTCATTTTGCAATTTGGCACAAATTGAAGCAGTTGCCTCTATTTGACAACCTTACCTTCTGCCAGAATATTGCATTTAATATTAATAAACAGTATTTGGTGTCGAAAGTTTACATAGGAATTTAACGTAATAAATTCAACCGCCGCCGAGATAAACTTTTCATTCTAGTTGGCTCAAGAGTATTCGAAGAAACCGTATGGCAATTGCATAGAAAACCCTAGTGAAGTTGAAGGAGGCTATTTGTACAAAACATATTCAGTTGACGTGAGTTTCACACTACTGTTAATTTTTATTCACTATTAGCACAGTAATGTGCATTAGTTTGCTGTTTCCACACTCTGTCTTCTCAAACTCAGCGTGAGTGTTGAGAGTCCACTGACAAATCTGTCGGATTTGTAACAAATACTTACGTACTTGTACTTGATCACCATCATCTTCGCCAGGAAGACATAGGTGGCCTTTGGTTAACTGTTGCCTCTGATGTGATTTCTTACCACTTAGTTCCACGGTGTAACAAATGGGCTAAACAAATTATTTGTATATATATATATATATATATATATGTATATATATATATATATATATATATATATATATATATATATATATATATATATATATATATATATATATATATATATATATATATATATATATATATATATATATATATATATATGTATATATATATATATATAGTTTATTCCAGGGTTGCATTAAAAGTCGTCAGCAACAAGACTTTCTTTCTGCATGTGAATGCGGTCATCCAAAATTGGCTCTGCCAAAAGGAGAAGTCCTATGCAAAAGCCAAGCTGAATGTATGGACGTAGTCAATCAGTTTGAGTTAAATTAAAAGATGTCACAATGTGTCAAAGTAGTGTTTCTATGCAAGTGCATGTACAAGTGCACCAGTTCACAAATGCTTGAGGATTCGATTAGAACTTCAGCTAATTTATCAATTACCAAGTTTAATTAATTTTACTGCATGGTATTTTTCTCGATAAAGATGAATATGAAATGAACGCTTAACCTAAGAAAGCAGAGAACCGAAACATGAACAAAACTAATTCTACGGCCATTTGTGCCAAAGGACTAACTTCTGACATTTTATTGTGTTTTTAGTGCAGTGCTTGAGAACGACGGCGACAGAAAAGACTAACAAAACGAATCTGCCTTGCCCGAACGCCTGCATGTAAGAAGCACCTTTTATATAGCTGTGGTTACTAAATGCATTGGTAATTATATAAACTCAGCACAGATACATAATTAAACGTTTCTTCTGACATAAGTATAAACATTGTATGAATTTAGACAAGAAGTATTCAACATAGTAGACACCAAAGCGTTGTGGCCATCCTATCTTTACGAAGTAAGCTAGACCAGATCATAAACATTGAAATCTAACAAAATTGGACGATGCATAAAATGTATCTGGAGAGATAGTTCCATACGTTCAATAAAAACGCAGTTTTACCTCTTGAACACAAATTGTTAATGCTAATATAATTGAAATGATTAATGCTAGGTAGTGCTGTTTGAAAACAATATTGTCTACATATTTGTCTGCTCTGACTTGATTCTTCAATAATGTTAACTCGCATCTTGACCTTTCTCTAAACTAAGCATGGCCGCTTTTTTAGATTCCCACCAAAATTTTAAGAGTTCTTGGTGACAGCAACTGTACCGCACAGGACTGTATAAAGAAAGTTCGGTAAGACGAATAAAAGTATATTTATATTTGTTATTCCGTCCAGAGGCAAAATTATTGCTGCGGTTTATGGTCATGTAACACATGCAGTTTTCCAAATTTTTTACATTGCGCTCTGTGTGTAACATAGCAGAAGATAGATACCTTTTTCAATATTAGAGGGCTGAGTTTTTTACTTTATCTGTAAAGGGCGGTTAGGTCTACGTTTCGTCTGGCGCAAAAGTATACTTGGGTGGGTTGTATTATGTGCATTGCCGGGCCTTGTCTCGATTACGCCACCATCCCTAAACTTCCTAAAACTTGATTAAGCTTTCATGTTCGTATGGGTATGTTCTCAACCGAGCTGAATTCAAATAGCGCAAAATTTAGTTCCCAAAATTTCATTTTTTTCAGCTTATACGGAGCGAAACGGAATGCTGGATTGAAAAACTAACTTCAGACTTGTGTTTTTCGGCCCAGAAAATCCCTATATACAACTTTTCAGCAACATCGAAGACAAAACATTTTCGGTTTCACTTAGTCCCCTTGCGATATTTTAACTCAGCGTGTTCGAGAACACACCCATGCCAAATGCTAGCTCAATTCATCAAGTTTTAAGAAATTGAGGGTTCGGGGTAATTAAAGACAAGACCCGTATTGCCAATAGCGTTCTGACATGTCAAATGTCAAGATTGCAGAACGCATGTCATTTCGGCATTTCGTCGCAGACTGCAGCTGATCTTTGCCTTTTACAGCCGGTCTAGTGTCTCCCCCCTTGTCCTTATTAACTTTAGCATCGGTGAACTTGCTAAGGAATATGCACAAGAAACTAAATAAATCAGGTCAAGTCAAGCAGGTTAGCATTAAGTTCAACCAGACTTAACCCTTCCTTGACCACACGTCACAAATGTGACATTATATGCAAGATCAAATGCTCATGAAAAGATAGATCATTACTGCAGGTTTGTGCTATTGTTACTCCATGCTAGAAAAGGCGGGTTTGCTAAGGAGTTCCCGGGAGGTGTTATTTGTGCAAAAATTGTAAAATACTATACTAAAAATCATGTTTAGAAGCGATCTTCTTCATATCGAAGTTCGCTACAATGGAGGATTATCATACTATTTCATTGAAGTACCCAAACAGCCAGTGAGTGAAATGTGGAATTGATAGTTTACATAAATTTATTTTATTGGTTTACCTAATAACCCCCGGATTCTCCCTGCGCAAATTGTAAGAAATTTCAAAATGAAATTGCTGTTCAGGAACCGACTTCGCTTTTAAAGAATGAATTTTTACTCACTTTTAATCTGTTTCATCAAGATGCGAAATCGACGTGCCCGTTTCAGCTTAAACTTGTGTACTGATTTGCTTTCGTTGGAATTACTAAAACAGGGTTTGTGTTACTCTTTTTTGCAACTATATATCTAATTTATTTACAGACACATGTCTGTTCAAGAGTTTCTATTATGCTATATGAGAAATTGAATATTAAATAAACCTTGTTCTTCTTTCAGATAACTGTTCTAGTAAGCAAAATCGGATCTGTCATGAATATGGCACTGGGAATGTCAATTCTTAGTATTCTGGAGATAGTCTTTCTTTTGTATACGTGTGCAATGGCTAAAAGTCGTTCTTGACATGGACATTGACTAGCTAAAGTCTTGTTTGAGTAAATTCGACGTTTTTATAGTCCGCCATATATGAGGCTCCTTTGGTTAAATAAAAATATTGCCGCTGTTTGTTAGGTTATATAGCGTAACAAGGAACAAATACAAGATACGTAATATTCATGTCCCTGTGGTTTATTGGTCTGTACATTGGGTATGTAACTGTTTTCGTGGAATTTGAATTGTAAATTAATTAAGCAAATTAGGAATGCTCTACACATATGGATGTATGCGAGTCCTACAGTTAGTGTTGGTGTTTTCCGCTTTCTGGTATGCCTAGCTCACGTACTTCTAGTTGCAAGTTCACAGAGCTCCAGTAAATCGACTACTAGTCGTTCTACTACTGCTAGTCGATCTACAACAGATAGTCGGAGTTCTGTCTCCTCTCGCTATCTCAATTCTGCGTCTACTGCTCCTCGGTCCAATCGACGCAAAGGATCTGCTAGCCGTTCAACATCTTCGACCGAGTCTACAGCGACAGCTAAATCAACGAGACCGGACGCCTCTCGAATGCGGAAGGAAGATTCCTTGCAATCTCGCACGCGATCCCACACGCCGCCTACATCTTCCAGGCGAGAGGTAGCTCATTCACCTTCAGCGTTTGGGGATTACCTCTACCAAGGTAAAGGTAATCCCATCCTAGCTGTTTGTCGTAAATTCGCACTTGATGAACTGGTGGGACTAACCTCCAGGTTGCGTCCCACTTTTTCCTTGACTGAGTGGGCCCGGTAACGCTAGGAGGGATGGTCCTCTGAACTGAAGTCCTCAAACAGGACGGTGACGTCTACCTGAAACTGGTTATGTCTAACGCGGTTCAATCTATCTTTGAGCCTCCGTCATTGGCCAGAGCTCACAAAGATCTGTTCTTTGCGGAACGGAAGGCTGAAGAAACCAGACTCTCGTGGTCACATAACAGGACGTCTTATCTGCTACCAGCGGAATTGCAGCGTATCTACGGTAGGCGGCCGATGGTGTCAAGAAAATTCGAAAAAGAATTCGCGGCAACGCCGCTTCAAACGGTTCCGCGGTTTCTGCCAAAACAATGCAGTTTGAAGCCTTTCCCTTTACGGAACACTTTGATGCCATTTTGCATCTTCTTGGTTCCGCCTCCAAGCTTGTTTCGCTCCGCCGAACGCCGACGCCCCTCTACTAAGGACGCTATGTAGGGTGCGAAGGCCAGGACGTTCTTGCAATCTGCTAATCTGGCCAAAACCGAGCATTCCAGACGCGATAAGCTGGACGATTCGACGAAGCACTGTGTCACCTCTTCTAAGGCTGTTGTTGCCTCTTGTTGTTGCAGATTCAAAATCTAATTGTTTTTTCAGAACATCTTATATCTCACTTTGACTCTAATTTTGGTCGGTCTCTTGACGAACCTCAACTTTTACAATAAAAACGTTATGAAGGTAGGCGATGAAAGTAGTATAACCCCCCCTTCGCCCCTAGAAACTATATGATCATGTGTTGAACGATCCCTTCGCCCCTAGAAACTATATGATTATGTGTTGAACGTTGTCATCAATACACAATGACATGTCTGCTTTTCTCGTCTTATAGCAGGGCCTTTTAATTAATAACCCTAGCTAGTTAAGTACCCCCAGTATCTTCAACACATGATGTGTTAGTCATAAGCGTTGTCTTGTTGCACGGGCATTTTTTATTTAATCAATTGATATCAGCTGTCGTATGTCTACTAGTAGCTAATTTAACTTTAATAAGTTGGTGTAACAACTGTGTTTTACAATAAAAAACAAGTCTCTTTATGCTTACATTAACGCAATAAAAAATCTCATTCCTGTCAACGGGGTAGACGTATCTGACGCAAGACACGCTAATTAATGCATTATTTCGCAACTACGCTAGTATAATTGCATATTTATATACTTGTTTTCTGACCCCACAGTCGCATGCTTCATGACACTATTGCCGCTGATTATGTCAATATTTATTACAGTCATTATTAATAAATAATAAATCTTTGCTGCGTAAGCGGTAAGTCAAGTAATAGACAAGTTTTCTTGCCAAACTTTCACTGGTTGCGTAAGCAGCTGTTTTCTCAACAAAAGCATAAAATCGACAAGTCTTCCTTTCCAGACAAAGCAAGTCTGCAGCCACCCGGGTTTCCAGCTGCAATTACTACGCAAATTTCTCTCCCTGCAAGTGATCAAACTTCATTTTAAATCAGATTTACCTGATTACTTGATTAGTTGTCACGCTGCCCGCAGGCGCAATCAGCTGCGCTGATTGCGCAAGCGTGCAGCGAACACTGCAGTTACATTTTTCCGCCCCGCCGCCGTACTTTTCATGACTGTTCTTTTATTTTATTACTGAGAATCAGGTTTCATAACTGACAGAGTAAGACTTGTTCAGCACTTTGCGTGCTTTAACGACAGCACCTCGGGAAGGTTCTCTGTCACCTCTGTCATTGTTTTTTCTTTTTTTTATTTTTAAAACGCTACATTTACGACAAACAGCACTTACATTGCTAGACTAATAAATACCATAACAGATACAGGTTTACATTTAAATACAACCTTCAAAGCAATAACAACGAATATGCCTCAATGACACAATGTCCCTATACAACGTAAGGCCAACAATAAAGTTAGCCTTACTTACATGTAATTAGTGTAAGTACTTACCCAAGCACGTAAGTATTTGCTTACCCAAGTACGCAAGTATTTACTTACCCAAGCACGTAAGTATTAGTCTTGTAAGTCTACGCTTCAGAAGAGTCAATTTAAACTTCTACACAAATTGGTAATACGACAAATACCTATGATGAAAGATTTTCAAATTCGCCATCATCTTCCACAGGCTCGTAGCTATCTGTGAGAACGTATTCATCTATACTTCTGTTCTTCTCAACAGCGATTTTATACGCATCTAATGGTTCCATACCCTTATCATCCACTAGTTCGTTCTTTTTATCAATTATCTCCTTTATAATGGGGTCATTACCGAAAGCAATGAGCTCAGCAAATTTATTCAGCACCAGGCCGTTAATAGTTCTTCTGATGCGTGGGATAAGATCAGCAAAAGCTTCTCTTTCTGCTTCTTTGTTTGAGTAACCATCTTCTTCGTATTCCTTTGATATCCGAGTTAAGCGCGACCTGTGTTTTGCTATGGCTGCTTCTTTCAAATCTTGCCAAAAATGTGACAATTTCTGTCTGCTAGCACTGCTATCATTGGTGTCAGTGCTGTCCTCAGTTTCATAATCTTCTCCGTCAGTTTCTGAAGTATTGTGTGCCCTCAGCTTGTGAGTGTACAAGCTTTGACGATGGCGGTATACTTTTGAGCATTCTGAACACTCATACATAGTGAAGGAGAATTTACGGTAAGATGAGTTCACTATAACAGCACGCCTTTTATTAATTTCTTTCCATCTACTTACGGTAAGCCTTACAACATACTGCGTCAGTACTTACCCATCCCTGACGTAAGTGACTTCGGCAAATCTTGTAAGTGGTTTACAAATACTTACGTAAATAAACCTTTTTGTTGGTGCTTTTGAGCAAAACTCATTTAGTAAACTAACGGACCGAGGTTCGCCACATAGACAGACCGTTTGACTGCGGCGCGCACTAAAGGTCGAATCCCGGTCCACAACGTATCCCAACAGCCCTCTTAAGGGCTACCCAAATTTTAATCTATCGCAATGTATTCACTTACAATATTTGTTAGAGTAAGTCAGCATCGAATAAATGTTTACCCAGTGGTAACCATTGGTGTATTTGTAATTTAAAGGCTTTATGCGGAACTTCAAGTATAGATTAAAATTTGGGTATCCCTTAAGAAGACTGTTGGGATACGTTGTGGGCTGTTGGGATACGTTGTGGACCGGGATTCGACCTTTAGTGCGCGCCGCAGTCAAACGGTCTGTCTATGTGGCGAACCTCGGTCCGTTAGTTTACTAAATGAGTTTTGCTCAAAAGCACCAACAAAAAGGTTTATTTACGTAAGTATTTGTAAACCACTTACAAGATTTGCCGAAGTCACTTACGTCAGGGATGGGTAAGTACTGACGCAGTATGTTGTAAGGCTTACCGTAAGTAGATGGAAAGAAATTAATAAAAGGGGTGCTGTTATAGTGAACTCATCTTACCGTAAATTCTCCTTCACTATGTATGAGTGTTCAGAATGCTCAAAAGTATACCGCCATCGTCAAAGCTTGTACACTCACAAGCTGAGGGCACACAATACTTCAGAAACTGACGGAGAAGATTATGAAACTGAGGACAGCACTGACACCAATGATAGCAGTGCTAGCAGACAGAAATTGTCACATTTTTGGCAAGATTTGAAAGAAGCAGCCATAGCAAAACACAGGTCGCGCTTAACTCGGATATCAAAGGAATACGAAGAAGATGGTTACTCAAACAAAGAAGCAGAAAGAGAAGCTTTTGCTGATCTTATCCCACGCATCAGAAGAACTATTAACGGCCTGGTGCTGAATAAATTTGCTGAGCTCATTGCTTTCGGTAATTATCCCATTATAAAGGAGATAATTGATAAAAAGAACGAACTAGTGGATGATAAGGGTATGGAACCATTAGATGCGTATAAAATCGCTGTTGAGAAGAACAGAAGTATAGATGAATACGTTCTCACAGATAGCTACGAGCCTGTGGAAGATGATGGCGAATTTGAAAATCTTTCATCATAGGTATTTGTCGTATTACCAATTTGTGTAGAAGTTTAAATTGACTCTTCTGAAGCGTAGACTTACAAGACTAATACTTACGTGCTTGGGTAAGTAAATACTTGCGTACTTGGGTAAGCAAATACTTACGTGCTTGGGTAAGTATTTACACTAATTACATGTAAGTAAGGCTAACTTTATTGTTGGCCTTACGTTGTATAGGGACATTGTGTCATTGAGGCATATTCGTTGTTATTGCTTTGAAGGTTGTATTTAAATGTAAACCTGTATCTGTTATGGTATTTATTAGTCTAGCAATGTAAGTGCTGTTTGTCGTAAATGTAGCGTTTTAAAAACAAAAAAAAAGAAAAAACAATGACAGCGGTGACAGAGAACCTTCCCGAGGTGCTGTCGTTAAAGCACGCAAAGTGCCGAACAAGTCTTACTCTGTCAGTTATGAAACCTGATTCTCAGTAATAAAATAAAAGAACAGTCATGAAAAGTACGGCGGCGGGGCGGAAAAATGTAACTGCAGTGTTCGCTGCACGCTTGCGCAATCAGCGCAGCTGATTGCGCCTGCGGGCAGCGTGACAACTAATCAAGTAATCAGGTAAATCTGATTTAAAATGAAGTTTGATCACTTGCAGGGAGAGAAATTTGCGTAGTAATTGCAGCTGGAAACCCGGGTGGCTGCAGACTTGCTTTGTCTGGAAAGGAAGACTTGTCGATTTTATGCTTTTATTGAGAAAACAGCTGCTTACGCAACCAGTGAAAGTTTGGCAAGAAAACTTGTCTATTACTTGACTTACCGCTTACGCAGCAAAGATTTATTATTTATTAATAATGACTGTAATAAATATTGACATAATCAGCGGCAATAGTGTCATGAAGCATGCGACTGTGGGGTCAGAAAACAAGTATATAAATATGCAATTATACTAGCGTAGTTGCGAAATAATGCATTAATTAGCGTGTCTTGCGTCAGATACGTCTACCCCGTTGACAGGAATGAGATTTTTTATTGCGTTAATGTAAGCATAAAGAGACTTGTTTTTTATTGTAAAACACAGTTGTTACACCAACTTATTAAAGTTAAATTAGCTACTAGTAGACATACGACAGCTGATATCAATTGATTAAATAAAAAATGCCCGTGCAACAAGACAACGCTTATGACTAACACATCATGTGTTGAAGATACTGGGGGTACTTAACTAGCTAGGGTTATTAATTAAAAGGCCCTGCTATAAGACGAGAAAAGCAGACATGTCATTGTGTATTGATGACAACGTTCAACACATAATCATATAGTTTCTAGGGGCGAAGGGATCGTTCAACACATGATCATATAGTTTCTAGGGGCGAAGGGGGGGTTATACTACTGATGAAATTGAAAATTGAGACAAGTAGTTGGTAAACAAGACTGGAAAGAATTGGATAATTGCAACTGATACCTGATATTCGGATCAGTTAAAGGCATTCGATTTAATTTAATTCAATATTTCTATATCTGCAGGCAACACGCATTTTCTTCAGTTTGAATGAACTCAACAGTTTAATTTTCGAAACAAAAAAGAAAAAGAGGAAAAGCATTTAGGAGAACTTCAAAGGAATTTGGTCTTGGCAGAATCTGTAGGTATTAAGTTTCCCCAAGAGTATATAATAACCAACACTGTGACAAGCGTCACGCTCTTAGTTAACAACTACTACATAACTTTTAATCGAAAACACAACTCATTTAATTCCAAAGTGTGTCTGTTGCGAGCTTCAGTGCACAAACATAGCGTGCGACTTTCTTCTAAGTGATGGGTCTCATTTGTGGGGGTCAGCCGTTATCGTGCAGATCATGTCGTCGTGTAACAAGCTAAATGCTAGGTAAGCTAACTTTGGTTAACATTATTTTCTCCTCGAAGCTTCAAAAAATTGTGCTATTAAGTAAATACACTGTAATCCATGTAACTTTAGTGCTCACTTCTAGAAGGTCAAGCACCGGCATGCACACAACACACGTGTACACAAAGCAGTAGGTATATAGTCCACCACACATAACGATCCCTATCAAACAGGTGAATGTAGCATGATAGCACTCTATTCAGTATGAGAGTTGCAAAGCAGGTAACACAAACACAGACAGACAAGATGTTAAAGCAAGTCAGCTCCTCCACCAATCACGGAACGGTTCCTTGACAAAGACTTTCGCCTCCAACAGCAGACGTCGATGAACGTTCCAATGACTGACTCCATGAACGATGTCCAACGGATGGACACTCTAATCACTGAACGAATGAACATTTCATCAATGAACGGCGACGGATGGGCACCCTGTCACTGATCAACGGCAGATGAGTTCTCTCATTGAACCGTGGATCGATTCTTCAGCCCTTGGTTCTCAGTGCAACCGCCCTTAGCTGATTCGTCTTATTTGATGAAAATCAATGAAGACAAATTAATGAGAACTTTAAACAATCTGAATTTTTGCAAATGAAGAAATTGACTTTATATAAATGGACCTCACTTGTATGACTTGTTTTGTTGTATTTGTTGCTTGTGTGCTTACCTTGTATTCATGTTAATGTCCATATACACGAGCACTGAGCACTGAACGCGAATTCTCAAGCTGAGTAAAGCTTTTTCAAGGATGGGAAAGAATATATCGAGCTAAACTCTAGCTAACTAACTTTAGTTAATATTTTCTCTTCGAAGCTTCTAGAAACTTTATGCGATTACGTAACAACCATGTATAATCATAAACTTGCAATCATGCAATCATTTTCATATAAAAGCATATAACAGCATATAAGGTTATATAGTAACTGCCAATAAAAGCCGAGTTCCGAGGCGCTAGTCAGTCAGTTCCAGCTTGTCTTTCGACCAAACCAGTTTGTCTTTATTTAGTTGGACAGCCAGTTGCTGTGAACTACAAAAGATTACGGTAGCTCAAGACTAAATATGCTGCTTTAAGGCAGAGAGACGAAGACGAAGTAGAACTCAACACACACCCAAGCATAGCACACAACGCACCACACCACGCTCACCTTACTAAAAAGTCCTTTTTCTTGTACTCTGTAATTGAACTAACTTTTGTATCGAGTAATATCTAGTTTACTAGAAGTTGATACCCAGCCAGTGATCGGTTCAGCAGAGCATCCGGTCGCAGTCGCAAGCCAATAACTAAGAGCGTAGCGCTTGTCACACTGAGTTATTATGTACTCATGGTTTCACTAAACTGAATAATGCCATGCGAATGCTTGATGATTTAATTATTAAGACTGCAACATTACAAAAAAAATTCTTTCGTGCATGAACTAGACCTTTTTAAAGATATAAAAGTTATGTAGCTCTGTGCAGGCAATCTCTTACAAACCGGCAACAAAACATCCTTTCAACCAAATTTCAAGGTATTTTTCGTTTCCTCAAAAATCAAAATCACGGATTTATAAAAGATTACGTGAACTGAACTACATAATTTTTATATCGTTGAACTATAGTACGACCAAAAAATGTGTATACAAACTTTGACCATTTAGAATCATTGTTTACTTGAGATTTAGAAAATTCGGAAAAATCCGGAATTCCGGGTTTCATTCACGGAAAACCTAAAACTTTTAGTTTCTTGCCGAATTTTTATCGCTATCGAAATTTTGTTTCCTCAACCGAATAGAGCTGGGCAGACTGCATAATTTTGCTCTTACAAGCTTTTCACGAGAATGCACCCAGTTTCCGGAATTCCGGGTTTTTAAAAATCCCGAATTCTAATAATGCTTTCCAATACCGAGAAGATGGGTATCATTCGAAAGCTCTTAACGAACTGAACAACTTTTCTAATAGAATGAACTCTTGAAAATGCACTCAATTCCCGGAATTCTCGAAAACCGGATTAAAAGTTTCTCCAATGCCCAACAATATGGGTATCATTTTAAAGTTCTTGATGAGCTGAATAAATTTTCGAATAGAACCAATATCTGAAAATACACCAAATTCCCGTAATTCACGAAAAACCGGATCTAACACTCTAGCTAGCTCGTTTTTCCTTAATACTGGAACTTTGCTGCATTTTCAGACATTGGTTCTATTACTACGTTATTTAGCCCTTCAAGAGCTTTCAAATGATACCCAAATTCTGGGGTATTGCAGAAAAGTTTTAAAATCCGGAAAATCCGCTTTTCACGAATTCCGGGAATTGAGTGTATTTTCAAGAGTTCATCTATTATAAAAGATGTTCAGCTCGTTAAGAGTTTCGAATGATACCCATCTTGCCGGTATTGCAAAACATTTTTAAAATTCCGGATTTTTGAAAACCCGGAATTCCGGAAACTGGGTGCATTTTCGTGAAAAGCTTGTAGGAGCAAAAATATGCAGTTTGCCCAGCTCAATTCGATCGTGGAAACAGAATTTCGATAGCGATAAAAATTCGGCGAAAAACTAAAAATTTTACTATTTCTGTGAATGAAACCCGAATTCCGATTTCCGAATTTTCGAAATATCGAGTTCCAAACGATTCTAAAAATATATACATTCTTGGGGTTTACTCCAAAGACTAATCTGATATAAACGGATAAAGTTTGTACACACATTTTTTGGTCGTACTATAGTTCTGCGCAACATGATATAAAAATTATTACTCTATACCAATTTTGAAAAATGCCAGCGCAGCATGTTTGTTTACACACTAAGAAGCCCCCCTAAGGTTTCGGCCTCAAGGTTTCGAGCATATTGCAAGCTTAATAAATTAGGAAGGAAGCGCCGGATGTCTTACTCTTCCTATTATAAACACTTGATACAACCAAAGACTGCATATCCTGGAAGAGGAACAAAATCTCTGAAATCTGTTCAAAATATATGACGTTATTGTTCTTCTCCCCTGTTTTAACCGTATATCTAAAAACTAGAAATCACGACTGCAGCTCATTATGCTTATATATACCTGCAGTGGATTTGACTTTGTGGACCGACTTCAACCCTAGCTCGGAATTGCCGATAAAAATGATGGAGGTTTGTCTTTGGTACACTGAATGTGTGGGAGGCTACCTTCATTTTACCGGTGTCAACAAAATTGAATATCCAGTCCATTTCCGGTCCTGAGCAATGAAATTTGAGATTTCATGGGGTATTATCTCAGTATCCGGCTGGTCCGGAAGTCCCAAACATTCATTTTGCCAAAACGAACATTTTTATCCAAGATTCCGAGCTCCAAACGGGAAAAACCATTTTCCGGGTTTTTTCGAACCAGACACGATCATAGATTACGACTGGTTGCTCCAAAATGGTCACGATTGGTCCAAATCGGACGAAATTTCCTAATTTCGACCAGAGAAATCCAAAAATCCAATCAATGAAACTGCGACCAAGAGGAGCAATGGAAGTCACCTCCGTGAGAAATCCGATGGACACGGACCCCGTCAAAATGGAGATCCCCACAGGTGCTCTTTGGCATCCATCTGGTCAACGGCGCGAAATGATTCTACCTTGTCCGGGGGCATGACATCCGTCATGTCGAATTAACAAATTCGTCAATTCTACCCAGCTCGTCAGCCCACCCATTCTATCCTGTCTTGGATACATGATCTGACGAATGCGAAGACGTGTGCTGACCTGTGGATACGGATGTGTCCTCATATGGCCGATCGGTCAAAGAGCCCGGCATATACAACACAACTGCGACCAACCCATCTTGCTGTACAGTTTTTCATACCTACACATCAGTTGACCGTATTTTCGGAAATGTCTTGGGCCAAGGACCAATATACTAGAAACTAGAGTATGAATTAATCATCATTTTCTTTCCGAATATGAAGCGTTTTTATCGATTTAGCATCCGGATTTGATGGCTTTACCGGATTCTCCTCCTCCCGAAGTTACTAAAATATATTTTTACATAGATTAACTTCAAAAGTTAGCTCAGCACAGGCACTCACAGTTTAATTCCAAGATTTTTTGGTCAGACATAAGTAATCAGTAGTATTCTGATTCTCAAACTTGTAGCCCTCTCCCCTACCTAAAATTCAAAGAAATTCCCATCGTTTATTTCACAAAACTGTTAACATTCACAAGAAGGAACATATCAAAGCATTTCAATTCAACTTCACTGGGTAATATAAATCAAACATAAAATCATAAACTAGTAAACATGGACATCACTTATGCTTACAAAATTTTCAAAACCGGGCTACGACTAATTCATACATCTCGACATTTCACGTATAATCTTCCTTTTAAAATTGATTTCAATTTCAATACCAACGAAACATAACCGACTCAATTTAGCATAATTACAACATAGTGTACTACATTGCCATACGTATTAGACTAAAACTGTAGCATTCGATTTACCAATAGACCTACTGTAGTGTGCTTGTATTTACAAAACTAAGTGTACTAGGTATGCGAAAACAAAACAAGTTACTTAGGTAGTTATCGCAAAAAATCAATCTAATCACAGCACCTCGGCACAGAAACACTGGATGATACATAAGTATATATATTACAGGTGCAATTATTAGGAGGTACGATCAATCGAAACAATTGAATCAATTATGTAAATCAATAGACTACCTATCAGTAAAACTTGATGCTTTATGCATTATCATTTTGGAACCAAAAATTTTAAAGATTAAAGAAAAGTAAGCCAACTGCATACTACAGACCGCTGCCATGGACTTAATTAAAAAGATTAGTAAGTTAGTAAAAGACCAACTGATTGATTAAACACATTAATTCATTCCTTATTCGTTACTAAAAATAAATACAAACGATACGTCAACGGTGATAACTGACATGAAAACATTTCAGACACAAAATAAATTAGGAATTATGTATAACACAAGAAACTAGAAAAATTAGAGGCTTTATTAAATATAAGATATAGGAACAAGAATGACGTGAAACGCAGAAAACTAAATTCCAAAAAACAGCAAGAAATTACATGAATTGGCATTGCATACAAAATTAGGTAACGGTGAGGAGAGAAAAATTAAACCACAAACAACATCAACGGGGAAATTTATTACCGATGTAAGTACAAAATAAGAATTGAACAGAGATTGCGAGAAAGTAAAGATAAACAAAAGATTTTTAATTAAAAGTAATTTTCCCTCAATTTATATTTTCACAATCAATCAAACAAATTCAGTTTTTCCATTTACAATTCGGCAAGGTGCAAAAACTCTTGCATTAGGTCCTTACCTCTACATCCGCTAGTTAGGGCCTTTTCAGGTAAGAGTTAGCAAATTTCGAGCTAATCAAATCTCAAATCTACCTATCATTGCGTAACTTTTGTCCGGAAAAGGCCCATTTGAAATCAAAATAACAATGTTATACGGCAACATTTTATTGTGTAGATTCCAAGGAACAAGCCACTGCCTAAAGGGTAGAATATTCTATATAAGCTGATAGACTACAACTGCACACTCATGCACAAAGTTACAATACTTAGATACTTACTGTTTCCTGTACAAAATATATACGATATAATCAGAGCAATTAGAAAAAATGACAACTCAATATTACATCAGTTCAGTGAGCAGATATTGCAGGTTATATAAGCTTCATTGCAAAGCAAAAACTGAAGTTAAACAAAATTTCAAGATTTTAATAGAAAACAAAATGAAATCTTGATCTGAAACAAAAGAGCAGAAAACAATATTTACATCAGCACTAGTTTTTTCGTGTTAATGTTTTGGTAAGGGAAGAAATATATTTTGAATTTACTAAATTTAAAATCCTGCTTTAACGTTTTAAAACATAGAAATTTGGAATTTGTTGATACAAAATGGGACAATAGCATGGCAAACGATATTTAAAACCCTTTACAATACAGAAATATTTTGACAACACTGCTAGAAATCGAAACTGGTCTACTTACTGTTGGAGTCACAACACAGCAGAGTTCAAAATAATACATCTCATGACTCTGGCCACGTAAATACCGATATTATGTATGAATATTGAATATCAACATGAGTATTTTAAATATGGCAGTAGTTTTATACAAAATCTTAGCAAAAAACGAGTGCTGTTTTGCTTTAAAAAGTTACTATACATTCCAAACATTGCAATTGATTACAATCCTCTACGACAGTAAATTAGAAAATAATGACCATGTATATTGAATTCATTGCATTATAATTACATTACAGTAATATGCGTACTGATAAAACCATTAGTTTCGCAAAAAATGAACCAAACCAAAAACTCGAATTGTTAGTTTTCAGCAACAAATACAACAACCAAATTCTTAAGCCAGTTGTTATGCAATTACCAATTATATAACTGAAAGAATGATGTAGTACAGTAAGTATACAGTTGCATTGTCGCAGCATTACATAATCATATTATAATATTACGCTAAGTACCAAACTTTACAAACACAATATAACAAAAACTAACTGTGTCCAAAAAACAAAAGGCCCGGGCGGGAAAAGTAGGAGAAAATTGGTTAGTTCGTCAAAAGGAGGGCAAAATCTGAGACTGAAAGGGGACGGAGGGGTACCAGGGAAAGGGTCAGAGGGTCAGGGGTTCCGGATTAACCGCCCACAGCCTTATACATGGCGCTAATCTCATTCTTGAATCGTTCCTTCAGCTGGGGACGCTTGGATTTGAGGGTGGGCGTGAGCAGATCATTTTCCACGGAAAACAGCTCATCACACAGATAGATATCTTTTACCTAAGGGGAAAGAAAAAGTATATATATAAATACAAATAAAGTATTATAATAATATAATACTTTGCTTTGCTAAATTTTCTTTCATATGTTTGTGTGTCTAACATGCCTAGAAAAATTGTGGTGTTAGAACTGACTATCACAACGTCTGTGGTGGCTGAAGATAAATTTGTGATAATCCTGATAATTGATAATCACCTGTTCGAAACTGAACAATCCATGCTTCTTGCCCTGATCATTCATATCGTTCAGAATCAATTCCTTGATTTGCTGAAAGCAAACACAAAACCATGCGGAAAAAACTTTGCAAAACAGATATATAAAAACTACAGAAAATACAAGCAGTGATACGTAAGGCACGACTCTTGTTTCTTCCATTCAAAAAGAGCATATACCTGGACGAGCACGCGGCTAAACGTGTCATAACTTTATTTTTGGCTTTCATGCTCGCGACTGGCATAGGCTATTAATTATTCCATTAAGAAAAAGCTTTATATTATCGCACCGTCAAAATCCAAGTTTCATTTCCATACATAAATAGCAGCAAAGCCCCCATGTCAAATAATTACCGTTATCGGGTGACCCGACTACAAAATATGACATCAAAAGTTACGATACAGAAAAAATGTGTAAAAACAATTTTTATCAATGTCTACTTGCTGTATCGCGATAGAAATGATAAAAAATTTCTTTGCGGATGCAAAGGTCGAAGGTATAAACAAATTGCGCGATGAGAAGGCTGGTCCACAAAAAAACTTGAATGAGAAACTTGTGCACGACAGACAGTTCAGTACAAATGAAGTACACCAAAAATTGCTGTTTTCACTTTTAGATGATAAAACTCAAAAAAACCGTTAAAAATACAGTCAAATAACAGCTGATTAAAAGAGACTAAATGTTCAAAATAATTATTAAACAATTTTGTCAACAAGTTTATAATACATCTGGGCCTAGATTCAGGAATTTCATAAGCCGTAGTAGGTGGTTGGTTAGCCGTAAGCTGTTAGATCAACATTTGTAGATAAGATAATGATAAAAGCAGTCGTCTAGAGCGCTGATTTATATCAGAAAAACAAAAAACGTTCCTTCTGAGATGTCCAGCCACTTTCGTCCAACAATTTGGAAACCTTTAGAGCCTCATATCGAAACAGTTTTCAAATACGTCTCAAAATTTCCAAAAAAACAATGGCAACATGATTCTACTGATAATTCAATTATTTAACGTAGTACTTTATTTTTAGCAGATTAAGGAATCCGAATTGCTTTGCATTTCTGGACATGCTCTGCCCGAAAAAGAGAGAAAAACTTGAATTTTTCAAATAACTCAAAGCCGAGGCACATAAAACTCTGCCAGCAAATTCTGAAAAGCAACAGAAAATTCCATAGAAAAGTTAACGCGTACCGGACTGGAGCACAGGTCTCTTAGGGTACCAGACATACTGTGCTTTTTGGCATAGCTGCACAAAACTTCGGCATCGGGCACAACAATGGCTACCAGGCAGGACTGAAAACAAACCAAATAATTACGTATCACAAAAACTCAATAGACAGTATTAAACTGCCCACAAGGCAAGACCATACCTGGAAAATAACTAGCTTACATTTTTACCGGAGGGGGGGCCTTAGTCGGCAACCTTCCCCACTCATTCGTGGTGCTCCCCCCACGAAATGCACCAAAAGATTCCTAGGTACCTCAAACTTACAACCCAAAAATTGCCAAATTTTACCATTTTTACCCTAAATTTTCAAAACCATTTCCGGCTTCAGCTCGAGCCGCTCTCCATCTTCCCTCCCCAAAACCAGATTTTTGGACGAAAGTTAAGGTAAGTCAGGTAGGTGATGCTTCCATGATGATAATGACCAGCGAATCGAGAGAGAAGCACCTACACTTACAGGAATCAGTTGAAATCACCTTTCATAAACTAATCGCCTTACCAAGAGACAACAAAGACGAGTATAAGAATCATGTTGGAACAGAAACGACAACGACACGAAAAAAACCCGCCCATTTGTCCGCAGTAAACCCTCAGTCTCAAGCCTTGCACAAGAATACAAAATAAGTGCCGAAAACAGTGCAAAACAGTCAAACAGCTAAATTTTGCTAATAAACATTATGTACATTAAAATAAAGTATACCTGTAAACTTTCTCCGTGAACAAAGATCTGGGCCACAAACTGACTGTTGGAATAGACAGCCTCAATCTTTTCGGGGGCTATGTATTCTCCCTAAAACAAAAAATAACAACAACATAAAAAAGAAAAAATCATGCAAATACAGTGATTATTTTAGTTACAAGAATTCCAACTCTCTAAAATTTTGCACTCTCATAGTAATAAGCCCAGAATACACTTAATGTCTGTACTTGAGAGAGTTTGAAAATGTGCTTTTTCCGGTCCACAATTTTCAGGGTCCCAGCAGGGGTCCACCGTCCAATGTCACCGGTATGAAGCCAACCCTCTCCGTCCAAAGCTTCCGCCGTCTTCTCTGGATCTTTGTAGTAACCTTTGAACAGGATCGGACCCTTGATACAAACCTAAAGTAAACAGAAAAGAAAATAAAATATCACAATTTGTAGTATTAAACGGAAAGGAGAATGGTGAAGACATTTTAGTCAATTGCTGAGCTGTCATTAAAACGTTTACATGCCAAGAAAAAACTTCCGGCCGCTGAATATTTTAGAAGTTTATGAAGCGCGTAATTCATAACTTTTGGATCTCATTCAACAAAAGAAATTTAAAAAACTGAAAATCGCCATTAAAAAACAGGGGAACGTTCCACCAGCCCTTATGTTGAATACAAAACGAACTATGGCCACTTGAATTAACACCGCACTCCCCCTCAAATATTTACAACAAGGAACAGTAAAGTAGCATTGCTAAAAGAAAGAAAAAAGAAAAAGTCATCGCAGGGCACTGTTTTAATACATACGTACTTCACCACAGCCATCTTTTGCGAAGTAGTTCATTTCTGGGACATCCACCATCTTGATGCGACAGTTGGGAAGAGGCGGTCCAACATGGCCTAAACATGAAGACAGAGACAGGTAGAATGATAAAATAAGTCATAAACAGAGCTAGAAAGAGCCTACCATACATACGTATTATAATACATATGTATTCAATGTCATTCATATGTCATTCAAAACTACAGTCCTCCAGGTTTTCCATGAAGAATCTCCAAAAATCCCGACCACCCTACATAAACCAAATCACCAAACTTTATCACTTTTACTATTCCAGCTTACAGTAGACATCCAAAATTAGCAATTAGCATCATTAGCAAAATTAGCATCTTATAAAAATCAAAATTTACAAAAAATTTTCCACAAATCTACCCTCACCCAGCCTTTCCCCAATCAATGGGATGCCCCACAAAGAGCCCCCACAACATTACGCTAGGGTGAACGACCCCCCTCTCACACACCTGGCAAATGATCCCCCTCCATAGTACAGGTAGCCGCAGCAGAGCACTCCGTCTGGCCGTAGCCTTCCAGAACCACACAGCCCATGGCGGACCGAATGAAGGTCAGGACGTGCTCGGCCAGGGGGGCCGAGCCGGTGATCATGAGTCGGACCCGGCCGCCCATACCCTCCCGGATCTTCTTGAACACAATCTTGTCCCACAGGGAATTGTTGCGAACAATGTGACTGAAACAATAACAGTCCGCGATACAGAAAAGAACAGAAACGAAAAGAAAAAGACGGATATGAAATCCAGCAAATATTGTATTGTACGTATTTGTATTAATGTAAAAAAAACTGAAGGTATCTGCTTTCTTGGGAGAAAATAAGGTATAGATTTTGTTGTAGCATGACAGTCAATGACTAGGTTGTTTCGTAGTTACCTACCTGTAATTCAAACGCTACTTTTGCTTCCAAGATATATAAAACGAAACGGTAAAACACACTACGTAATTGTTTCTGCCTCCCCCAACCCAGGGCTTACAAAAATTACACAAATTTATCATAAACTCTACGTAAACACAAAGTTTTTAGAAGTTTTTATTTCTATCACTCGTTATTGCAGTGAGCAAAATATTATGCATGTTTATATCTGTCTAATTTTGATTTATCATTGTAATTCACAATTTACAATGAGAGCAATTTTCTGCTAGCAAATCCATTGTAAACATGAGCAACAGTTCTACTGTCTGTAGGTTGCAACTACAAAAAGTGTTGTAGACAAAAATTTACTGATAATATAGAAGTGTCAAATTTTGTTGGTACATAACATGACACTGGAAGCTTTGACAAAGTGTAATGTCTAAAGTTTGATTATTTAGGATGAAGAGAAATTTCCTGTTTAAAAGGAAAATTCCATTCATAAGCACTGCCATGACGGAATAACCACAACTAACATAGAAATTTGGAGACTGGTAACCTTACGGAAAAACGACAGTGTAAGCAGAATAAAATCTATACCAAATCTAAATTGCCATAAACTTGATCTTTTATATCAGAAAACGTGGACAGTACACATTCTACGGTTAGACGATTGGCCTTTTCTTGATTGACTGTCACAATTGAGTCACAATTCACACATTTTTTCGTCGCAACCCAAAATTTAACAGCTCCCATGGCAGAAAAAAACCAGTCATCTAACTTTAGAGATGAAACGACGCCATAAGGAACATATACGTAGGTCAGAAAGTACGTACGTAGCTAAATAAAGACAAAATGAAGGGGCGTTTTTTGCACTAATTACTTTTTCAAATCTTTGCCTTTAGAGTTCAGAGCCCAGTTGAACAAGTATTTCTTGACTTGACTTTTGCTGACTTCACCCATAACCTAAAAACAGAAAAAACCTAAACACCAGGAACAAAAGGCAGTAGACAGCAACAAACCGTTTTTACCCGTCTTAACACATACACGTAACTACGTACAAAATAAACGCCGTGTTTTACTCCATAAAGCGAAAACAAATTCGCGACCTGCAAACCGAAAACACCGCAAATTTACAGTTTATCACAATATCTTAAAATATTTTCTATTTACAATTTTCTACTTCTGGGCAGGAGAGGGCGGCATTTTACTAAGGGGGCAAAACACAGAAAATAAACTGTTTTCACTATTGCGTATCGCCGTTAGCCAAACAACAATTATATAATAGACGTATATAATGCATGGCCTAAAAACGCAGTGTAAAACAAGGAACCCCTACGGCGCAGCAGACAAATAATATGCAATTGAGAATAACAGTGCATCTGAAGCCAGATAGATGCGGCTAGTTCACATATTAAGTTTGTAATTAACTAGTGAAAAGAAAGTTCTACTACACACCTATGTATGCACATAATATCTTTAAGCACATGTATAATCGTACAGTTTCCTTGTAAGACTTGATTTCAGAAAAAACGTTTTAAAAATCAAGAATGTAAAACAGTAAGTATAAGTACGTAAGTGGCAGGCAATTACTAAAAGTCAGATATCTAAAATCAACAACCGAAATTTGACATGCAGTTACAGTTTCGAAAAAGGAGGGAGCAAAAAAGCCTTTTGAGCGTCGCAGTTTATTAAATGGTCCATATTTCATAATTTGCACCCTTATTTCCTGCAAACACAAAGCCTTAGGTATGTATTATTAACCTATAAAAATATAATCTAAAATTTTATTCAACACAAAAACTGAAAATATCCGGTACAATGACTCATTCATATTATTAACTGAAAAAAACAAAAAAAACAAAAACAATATTGACATACCTTGTCATAGATTCGATTCAGCAAACGAGGAACTACGGGGAAAACGGTGGGTCTGAGTTCTTTGATATCTTCAGTCAGTAGTTTGATGTCGCCACGAAAATAGCCAATACTAGCTCCTTGGATTAAGCACATAGTCTGTAACACAAAAATGAAAAGACTAGGTAGGATTCAAAAACAAAGACAACGAAAGAACCTTGTTCACTCGAAATGAAATGCAAGATAAATCTAAAAATGACACTAAAGAAACTCAATCATTACTAATATCTAAATAAATCCATTTTCCTAGAAAAAGGGTCATTTTACAATAATCGTGTCTGAATACTGGCTTATTTTTACTGAGGGTAGGGGGTGGGGGCGCCCCCGTTCGGCGACCTCTCCCCCCAATTCAAGAAGCCCCCCTCATGAAATGCCCCCATAGATTCTGATCTCCCCAATACCCCAAAAACTACCAAATTTTACCTTTTTTATGCTATGTTTTCAAATTTTGGGTGCGCCCCCTATAAATTTAGGCCTAAAAATAAGCCAAGCATGCATGCATAAATATGCATACGTCTG
>JASAND010029142.1:0-30987 GCA_030248195.1 Trissonchulus latispiculum | reverse complement strand
TAAATCATGAGACTGACTGTTCAGAGGCCCGTGTTTATGTACATAGGTGTGGGTGGGGGTTTGAAAAAAGTAGGGTGGGGGGTTGGCAAAAAAGGGGGGGGGGGTTCGAAAAAAGTTGATATGGGGGGTGGAGGGTTCGAGAAAGTCGATATGGGGGAAAGGGTAAGAAAAATTTTCGAGAGGAGGGGTCGACAAAAAATCGGTTTTTTTTGAAAAAACTGCAAAATTTTCTCAATTTTCAGCTATTCTTAGCGATTGTTAAGGTACGTAATTAAGCTAATTTTAGCAATTCTTGCTTTTTTGAAAATTTTTGAATTTTTGGCTAAAAATTTGCAAAAATTCAGGTAGGGGGTTGAACATTTTTAAGGTGGGGTCGGCCGACGGCCAATTTGGCGGGAAGGGTAGAAAAATTTTTTAGGGGAGGGTCGGTGACCCCTCCATTTGGGGGAGGGCCCCTACTAATACACCTATGTTTATGTGGGGCGAAACCAGAACTCATTTGCGTTTCAAGGCTTGTCTTTCTTCCTTTCTTAGGTGGAATTTTACGTTTTTCGGGAGCATGTATCCCCGCTTGTATATGGTTTTTCATTCGTTGTATATATATATATTCATTATTCATGTATATTCATTCGTTGTAGGAGAGTGTTATATAATGGTATTTGTGAAAGCCATCGTTGGTGAAAAAACCGTTACGTGCTCTGGAAATTTTGACACCGTCTCGGTGCTGAAAACAGAAGTTGCCAATCTGACAAAGTTGCCATGCAACAGATTGGGTAGGCTTTACAATTTCACTTACGTATTAGACTATTCTGATTTTGTTTTTGGTAACAATCATTTTACGTAGGTTTATAGAGTAGCACTTGGAACAAATAGGAGACTCATTAAATCAGTTACGTATGCATTGATTCCTTACATACGTACTGTAATACATAATAATAAATAATTTCATAATAATTATTTAATACTTTATAATTACGTATATAGCAAAATAGATTGTGTTATATATTTCAGTTGCAACATTTCTTGGCGCGAAATTGAAGGACGACGATCAACTGGCCCGTCTCCCGGGCCTGAAGGAAGGATCCACCATCTACTGTTTCTCTGGACCTGAGGTTCCCACTGTTCGTAAGTGCTTTCCGTTTGTTTTGCCGATTCTGTCGTATGAGGGAGTAGGTGTTATGTGATGGTTACATATTTGTGGCAGTTTTGTACGGATTGGGGGGGGGGGGGTTCTTGAGGAGGGCGGGGGCTCACCCATAACTGGAGAATAGTCTTTGTAAATCATCGTTTTTGGCAGATTTTACCGTTTTATGTGTTTACGGTTTTTGACTCTGGTTCTAGGAAAATTGTGTAAAAGCAAAGGATAAAATGGCATTTTTTGTCTTCGGCCGGTACATATGTGAGGACATGAGGAATGGCTCTCGTCGAATTACGGCGAGCCACTGAGCTTTTCCTGGGCGAAAAAACTGGGGGGGGGGGGGTGGCAAATGGTCTAAAAACGCTAAAATACGGTAAAAATAGCCAGTTTTCTGCGTTTACTGCTATAACTAATTCTGTTAAAAAGCGCTCTAAAATTAAGTTTTATCTGTTACATATATACTAACGAAAGCTTTAGCCGGAGGCTGGCTTTCTGTTATCAGTTTTTGGACTAACAAAAATGATCATGCAGCTTTCCTCGAGGGAGGGGGGGGGGGAGGGAGTGCGAGCTGTGCTGTACCCACTTTCGTGGTGTTTGCTCCGTCAGTTTCGCCAACGGTCACTCTATCCGTGAAATGTTGCATATACCGTATGTAGTTTTATTGCAGCGACAGTATCAGAGTCTCAGCTGGAGTCGGTCTGTACGAGTCTAATGTCGGCCCTGTCCGATCGACGGCAACGCTTTGCTGTAAGTCATCGTCGTCGTCTCAACTTTGCAGAGCTGGTTTGGGGATGCTACTCCCCGGTCACATTTTCGGTATTCGTTTCGGCGGAGGGCGGAAGTGGGCACTTTTTTTAAAGCTTTTGCAACACAGGGTATTTTTTATCGGGGGGGGGGCGAAATTGACCTCCCCCCCTAAAATGCCTTTCCCCCCGAAATAACCCCCTCCCGGGATTTTTGTTTCTCCCCCCCCCCGAGATTTTTTGGGGGCCCAAATTTTTGGCAAATGTTCAAACATTTTCGGGCTTCGCCGGACATGTTTTCATAAAAATGGCTATTTTTAGCTTAAATCCTGCCATTTTTGAGAACTTTTTGTTTTTCTACATGTAAAATGCGCCAAAAAACCTATTTTTAGCTCATTTTCTTTTTTCTTTTTTAACTCATTTTTTCAAAAATCTCCCCCCCCCCCCACGGGCCATGTATAAATACACACCTTGCCTTGTCGCAGCATATTATCCAGGATCTTGAACAGGAGAGAGGGTCTAGTCCAACAGTGGTACTGAGACGGACAGACCTGATTTTTTCCAAAAAAGTTGCGCCAAAATCTACTAAAAATTCCTAAACACTTCCGAACATGACGGGACGGGGTCCATAACCCCTGGGCCCTTCCCCCCCCCCCCCGGATGCGTTCTTGCTGGTGCATGACGACGATATCTGTGCATTGAATGTTTTTACACACTGGCTTCTAATTCTGGTTTTAGTTCATTCCTCTGAGGTCCCCTGGTACGGCATTTTTCATTCATTAATTCTAGCAAACAGTCAGTCTATGTAGCCAACTAATAAAGACATTCTCGTAAACCAGATCAGACCTTAATCATAAAGAAATAATGAAAAGCATATACTTGAACGAAAAACAGTCTATTATTATTCTATTCTATTTCGTTTCTTCTGTTTTTTGTTTCTCCAGTTGCACAACCTCATCTCCTCTCCGGAAACGCTGTCGAGTCTGACGGCCACGACCCCGGGCCTTCAGTCGGACCCCGTGGCCCAGGGCATCCTAAAGGACATGCTCCTCATTGCGTTCTGGATGTCACCCAACAGTGTGCAAAAGTACGGTATCTTTTGTGTCGTGTATCCTATACGTATTTTCTTTTTTATTTTAAATAAAAAAATTTAATGTAATAATAATAATAATATATAATAATAATAATATAATGTACATATAATCTTCGGTTTTAAGTGTATCTTAATTTCTTTTTATTTTAAATATTTAATGTATAATCTTTGGTTTTGGGTGAATGGTGGTTTAGCAGTCCATTTGGAGATGCTGTTTGTGGGGAGGGGGCAATAGTTGCTGCAGGGAGAGGCATAGCTCCTCTTCATAGCGGTTTTGTTGCAAATATTTGTTAAATATATATTTGCAAAATATTTTCATTCTACTTCCCTCATTTTGCGGAGGGGGGGGGAGGGTGCTACAATCCAAACTTTGTAGCTGCCGGGAAACCTACCGACAACTTTTTCATGTTTTTAAGGCGAGTTAGCATTTGATCAGGCACTAGACTATGAAAATATTTGAATCTTCACCCTCTAAACACATTGCGGTCACTGTTCTGGCTTTTTCTTTAGGCGAAGAAAGCGGGCGTGAGAGCCCCCACTTTTTAGTTTTTTAGGCTAAATAAGTGAGTGGGTAAAATGGCCCAAACTTGCTATGAAATTGTTGTAAAGACGGTGTCTGGTCTCTACTTGTATACTTATGCTAAAATGTGCTCATAACAATGAGTGCTAGCTAGCACCGAAATCTTATGCCAAAAGATTCTGGCTAAGCCGGAAATTTTTGAATTAACTACAAAACCTAAACTTCGGCACTCTTTTGGACAGTTCTTGTTCTTAATGAGTGTAGAAGCCAAAATTGGCTTACGCCGGAAATTGGCCGCCTTAAGTTGTCGACGCCGGAAAATTTTTGCAAATTTTGACCAAAAATCCTTAAAATTTGACATTTTCTGAGCACCTTATAGATAGTGGGGTGGAGAAGCCCAACAGTGGGAGAAGGGGTCGAGTGGGGGGGACCCAAAAAGGGGTTGGGCGCCCCCCACTAAAGAAAAGCTAGATGCCGTATAGGTCATCTCAAATCCAAACTTCATTCATATTCTGTTGTTCTGCTATTCTGTAGAACCGTGAAAGCGCATCCTTGTCTGGTGGGAGCTCTGGAGCATCTCCTGTCCAATCTCTACTCCCAGACAGTCAGAGGCAGTTTGCCAACGGCCGGTCTAATCCCAGAAGGTAGGTTAGCTGTTCTTGGAATGGTTGGTTGAAAAAGGTTTCTTTTTATGATTTTCTTGTAGTGTCGTTATTTGTAGCATTGTACATCGCCTCAAGAAAATACAGTAAACTCTGGGTGGCAACCGGATACTTAAAGGATACAAGACATAAATTGTAAAATAATGAAAAGGGATACACCACCCTGTCTTGACAGGGGCCAAAAATTAGCGAAGTTTTTTTTAATTTTCTGACATTTCGACCAAAACTTTTGATACTTTGAAGGTCCAAAATAGTTGAAATTGTTAGAAATCGTTTAGTTATCTCATTGATTTGAATGATAACAACAGTATTGTAGTGTGTGTTTATCTGAAACTGGTGCAAAATCGGAATTTTTAGCAGTTTTAATAGCTGTTTATTTAACTCCCACCTCCTCCAGACCCCGCTGGTAGCGGGTCCCAGTTCATCTTAATGAAATAATTAATAAATAAGTAATTAATAAATAAATAATAAATGTATGTACTCTGCAGAGCAAAAAAAGAGTCAGGAACAGGAAAGAACCAAAATGGTCGTCCGTCGCCTAACTTAATTACTGATTAATTTTTGCACTGACTGTCGTTAATGTCCTCAAGAGCACATAATAGGTAAGAGTGTGACAGCTTGTGATATTGGTATCAGCTCTAGAGCTATGCTCTGCACGCTAACGGCCTATCCCCCACGCTATTGTGTACCTAATGGACCCCCTGCAAATCAGTACCCAGTACGCAATTGCGTATGTTCACTCTTTTCTACCGTAAGCCGGCACCCCCCCCCCGCAAATGTGACCCATCATTTGACCCCCCGCAAAACAGACCCATCATTTTTCAACTAACGAATGATAGGTCACATTTGCGATGGGGGTGCCGGCTTACGGTAGAAAAGAGTGAGCATACGCAATTGCGTACTAGGTACTGATTTGCGAGGAGGGGGGTCTACTAGGTATGCAATTGCGGGGGTGGGGGTGGGCCGTTAGCGTGCAGAGCATGGCTCTAGAGCTGATAACATAGAGCCTGCCAGCTGTCACACTCTTATCTATTATATACTCTTGATGTCCGGGGAAAAATGTGTAATTTAGTCGGTTTTTTGGCTGTTTCCTTCCAGTTATGGGTGATGATGATGATGATGATGATGATGAAGAGGAAGCGGAAGCTGGGGGTGGTGGGGCGCGGAGGCGTCAACCGCCTGGGGGCGCCGCTGGAGCGCAACTGGCTCCCAGGGCACCGGTACCTACCTAATTTGCATAAAAGTTTTTTCTGTTGGCATATTTTGCGTAAAACTTTTAAACTTTTCTGGATCTTTACAAACTCTCTCGGGTTAATTTCTTCAGCGATTTGGTTTTTGGATTGTGAGTCTGTTTTTCTCTGGAGATTTTGGAGAGCTTGAAATGCTCAAAATATGCACTAGGGCTCTCTGAAAGGTTGACATTTATATATTTGGGTTGAAAGAATTGAAGACAAGTGTCCCCCAGGATGGGAATCGAACCTCCGTGCTTTGGATCTTAACTACACTATAGCTCAAACAAAATTAATTTTTTGCGAAGTTCGCAAACTCCGTTAACTTTTTTGTGAAACTAGCGACATTTCGCTAAATGCTACTGGTCTATATATCTTGAGGAAAACCGCGTAGTACGTGTCTTTTTTTCTTGTACTTTTTTATTCAAACTAGTAGATTTTGATTGATTTAACCGTTTTGATTTAACCGTGTGCCTACCAGATTCTTGCGTCTTTTGTATTGAATGCCTGCTAATCCTGTCAGGGTGTAGCCGCTTGTACGCATCAGCATCGTTGTGACAGATGTAATACCTGTTGTATGTGGACGCGGCATCGGGGTTGGGCGGCCGCGGGGCTAAGTCACATCTTTGTAATAAAAATAAAATATACTAATACGGCGTGATTTGCTCCGGTTTAGTTGTTTAAAAAAATTTAGAGAAGTTTCGCGAAAAAGTTAGCTACTTAGCTGCGCTAGTTAGCCACCAATATTGGCTTAAAGTTTTTAAAATCTAGTTTAGATTCAAGATTTGCCGCCATTGCGAAGTTTGCTAAAATTAGCTAAAATTTCTAACTTTGCGAAAATTATACGAACTACGCTAAACCTTAGCTAACTGCATGAAAATAGCAAATCATGAGTCTAAACTCGATTTTAAAAGCGTTATGCCAATTATTGGTGGACGGAAAGAAAACGCCTCAAATTAGCCAGCTAACTATTTCGCGAAGTAGCTAAATTTTTTTGCGAACTTCATTAAATTTAGCGAAATAATGTTGCTACATTTCGCGGAGTTCGCGAACTTCGCAAACAGTTAACTTTGTCTTGACCTACGTATTCTGTAGAACCACGGAACCACATCCTGACAGCGAAACTAGTTTACTACCGCTAATCATCATCCTTTTGGAAGTTTTCCCGGAACACTGATTATTTAGTCAGGACTCTACTCTCCACTGTGCTCTTGTATGTTTTCTTCGTTTATTTCTGGCTTTTTCCGGTTTCTTTTAGGGTCTGGCCAATGGGATGCCCCTGCCCTCCCCATCTCGGCCTATCACTGCTAACCAGTTGGCTCAGGCTTTGGCAGCGGCTACTGGAGGTATATATATACGTATGATATATATAATATAGTATATGGTATGTACGTATATAGGAATCTGTAAATTCTATCTGTAAATTTGATCTACAAAAAGTCTGTATATATCTACCTTATGTATGCATGCATATTGTACTGTTTCCGTTTTTGCTCTCTAATTCCTATTATCAAGAGTACATAATATAAGAGTGTGACAACTGGCAAGCTCTCTCTTATCAGAGCCAAAACTGTGCTCTGTTCGCTAACGGCCTGCCCCCTCCCCAAATTGGACCCCAGTGAACAAAGCAAATTCGCCCGCTATGTCTGTGTTCTAAAGTTCGAAACAGACACAAATTATACTTACGTACTGCTTGTTTTTTTGAGCTTAAGGTGCTGGTTTCCTTTCGGGTATTTTTGACTCCTACGGCTTTAATCCTTTACGCAAAGGGCTAAAACTTACGAAATAACCTATTTCCGTGCTCTTTAACATTTTAGGACCAGTCCCGTATTCTTAGGTCAAAAGATAAGAAAGTTTTGGTTTTTGGCCTTAAGCTCCCAGTAGGTAGACAAGACACGGGATTGGTTGGTATGGCTGGAAAGAGGACTCAAAAATGAACAATTTTGCTCTTACAACCTTTGAGCTATTTCCAGTGGTTAAGTCAGTATAAGCAAAAAACTGTTTTTAGGGTCAAAAAATGGCCATTTTTGAGGAAATCAGTTTTTTCAAAATTACTGCCATATGTTAAGGACAAAATTGGCTTAGTTATACTCAATCGATACATCGTCCAAATGCACATTTTATGAATGCCTATTAGCCGGACTTTATTGCTTTCAGCTAGAGATTTGGCCGAAAAACAATTTTGGCAAAACTGCGATTATTTTGTTTCGAACATCGATGTCTCAAAAACTACTCGACGGATTCCGGAGATTTTCGGCAGAATCGAAATTCGCACTTCTGCGGAGGGACGTTTTTCTTGGTTTGGGCTAAAACTTATTGAGTAGCAAGAAAACTCAATGCGAAGTTGCGAAATTTCGTGTTACTGTGAATTTGGCCGATTTTCTCGACGGTTAAGACCTGCTGAGCCAAATCCAAAAAAACGTCCCTCGGCCCATATGTCCTTCATATCGTGGCACAAACAGAAGTTTTGGCCGATTCTTCAGTTTTGAGAAATCGATGTTCAAAAACTTTTGGTCTATATTCATCCTGTTAGATGTCAGCTTGTCAGAAAATTTCTGCTATTTTTTTGCTAATTTTGCCAGTTCTGTAAGCTCATGTGAATGTACAGATAATAAGCTTTAAAACGATGTATAAAGCTCTTTGCAACTCCCAAAATTGCGAAAGTTATAGCGTTTCAAAAAAATCACCACAAAAGCACTGCACAAAAGGATACCACCACCTTAAGGGGGGGGTCACTTTGGTCAAAAATCGATAGTCACGGATTTCGCTCATTTTCACACGTAATATGCCCCCATACGTTCTCAAAAATAACTTAGCATAGTAGCGTTCGAAATCAAACTGTGACAGAGTTATGCAGGTTCAAAGCAGGAAAACTTGAAAATTCCGGTGATGAGCCCTGCAAGGTCAGGTGGAGACCAAACGCGGCCGAAAACCGGGTTAACCGATACAGCAAATTAAAGCCTTTACTAAGGTAATATTTAAGTGCAGACGTGGCTCAAGGTCAGCTATCCAGGAGTTCATAATGCATGCTTGAGTGATGCACTGACCTAGCCTTGCAGGACTGCCCACTATAACGTTAACTCGTTTTATCTTGCACAGACAACATTCTAGACCCATGGTTCTATGGGAAAAGTTGCTCCTCGTTCCATTAGCTATCGATTGATACCCAATTTGTCTATATTTGGAAAAATTTTAAAATAGACATTTTTCACCTAAAAGATCAAAGGTGCCGCCACAGCAGTCATGTTCAATATTGACGCATTTATTTTGGCCACATTATGTGACAGACGTGGATATATTCATTAATCTGCCAAGTTTGGTGATTTTTACCACGTAATGAGTGAGAAATTATCAAAAGAAAGTGAAAATTATGAAAAATGGCCATTTTTAGCAAAATTTGCTGTTTTTGTGGCAAGTTTCTTGAGCTTACTGTAGATGGTAGAAAAACGTGAGTACCTTCATAAGACGTGGTTTTATGCGTAGAGTGCAGCTATCTACTGGGCGTTTCTGTAGCTTTTGCCAGTCGTTCAGGACAAGCTAAAGAGTACCGTAGGTCCTGTTTTTCATGGTCCTAAAATGGCCGATTTTCCAAAATTCGGACTTTGAAAATTCGCCAAAACTCCAATACTCAACAGAATCGCTTCAGAGGAGATAGCTGCACTCTATAATATGTCCTTAATGGTTCTGAAAAGGTTTCAGAGAACTGGCTCTTATACAGCAAAAAATTTTTCTGCCACAAACTTTTTAACCTAACTTTTTCTTTTTCCTATGTTTAACACATGTCGAGGTCACCTTTGGGGGCCTGTACAGAACGATAGAAGCAATATTTCGCAAAACGCTCTTGTCTTGTTTCGCGGACCCATGGGGACTACAAAATATGTGAAAATGAGCAAAATCGGAAATGGTCGAAAAATCGGCAAAAAAGTGACCCCCCCTTAAGCACATAAACATAGAGCGAGTGAGCGACCCCCGTTTGGACCCCGTACCCATATAGGGGCGGAGTGAGAGGGGGTCAATTTGGGGAGGGGGTAAGCCGATAGCGAACATAGCATAGTTTTGGGTCTGACTGCATAGAGTGTGGTGCTTGTCATACTCTTATTTATGTACTCTTGCTATTATGTTCCCTATTTGCTTTCTGTATAGGTGGAGGTCTTAGCCCATCCGCAACTGCTGGAGGTCTCCTTGGCTCCCCAGCTGGTCCCAGCACCCCCCTTCAGCCGCCCCCGCTGCGACCGCCCTTCAACACTCCCCTGACTGGGGGGACGGGTGCCGCTTCCGCGCAGCAGGGGACCTCCTCATCCGCTGCCGCTGGCACTGGACTGACTTCACCGCTGGTCCCCCCCGGTCCGATCAGCCCCAATGTCCTTCAGGCGGCGCTTCAGCGGGCCATGTTCAGCGTGTCTGAGGTGAGAGACTACGGGGCTGGGAGGGGGGATTTTCTACTGCTGAAATTAATTATTTAGTTTCTTTTCCAAATCAAGAGTACATATCCCTGTGAGTGTGTGTAACTGGCCAACATTGTCAGTGAGTCTCTGTGTTAGCTGCTCTCACTGGCTTTTTTCTACCGGGGGGGGAGGGCTGGGGTGGGGGCGGGCGCCCCCCCCATAAATTCGTGCCTCCCCCCAGACTTGGGTCGCCCTCCCAGGATTCGGGCCTTCCCCCTTCCAGAACTCTAAAGTGCCCGGAAAAAATAGGGTTTTGAGGGTGCATTTTGACAAATTTTTCCGGCTTCGCCGGATTTTTATCCATTTTAAGCATTTTTTTAGCTATTTTAAGCTTAAATTTAGGTTAAAAATAGTTAATTTTTCAGCTCAGCAGCAAAAAATAGCTATTTTTTAAGCATTTTGAAAAACTTTTCTTCCCCTCCCAGAAATCCGTGCGACCCCCAGACCTAGGGGTACATCCCCCCAGACTCCCCCCCCCCAGAAATTTTTGCCTAGGAAAAGTCAGCTCTCATGCTGCACGAACCTACCCCCAGGGCCCCGTTGCATAAAACTAACAGTTGAACAGTCTAACAGTGTTCAACTGTTAGGCTGTTTTTGAACAGTGTTCCAAATTTCGTTGCATAAAAGGACTGTTAACTATCAGTCCAACAGTCTAACAGTTAACAGTGTTTTGAACAGTGTAGCTACAATTTATTGCTAGCGCATGGTCGTGGGTTCGAGACCCAGCAAATGCAGTATTTAGTAAAAGTCTTATACAACTTTTTCTTTTTGATGTAAATATAATCAGCTATTGCTGATAAGTTTTAAGGTGCAGTAGTGATGGTTTCAATTTTAGTTATGAAGCTAGGATGAACGTACAAAATATTGTAACTTTAATTGCAATATTTTGGCGAAATACGCAATTTCAATTTTTTTAATTGCATATTAATTAGTATCTTTTTGTGGAACTCTTGGTGGAACCAATAGTATCCATTAATGCTTCCTTTCTTTATTTGTGCTTGTGCTTGCTTTTTATTCTGTAATAGTGGACTTTTAAATAAATTAAATGCATTTGATCAGTCGAAATATTTTGTTGGACTGTTAGTAGCAAACCTAACAGTAACAGTCCAACAGTGTTAACTTTTATGCAACGCTTGCGTTTGAACACTGTTGGTAGACACCGTTCAATCAAACACTGATAACAAACAGTCTAACAGTAGTTGAACACTGTTAGTTTTATGCAACGAATTTTACCGTTCAACTGTTAGACTGTTCAACCGTTCACACTTTTATGCAACGAGGCCCAGGCCACGTTTGTACACACTGTCGCCGTATACTGCTGTACAACATCGACGAAATTGTTTACTTTTCATTAATTGCTATATCGTTTATGTTTACCGCCAGTTTTAGGAAGTTGAAAGTGTGATCTCCCCTTTACCATGTCCCTGGGATTGAGAAAGTGGGCTGTAAGCAAGATAGTCTCCAGCAGGCTTGGATTTTTTGAAATTTTCCCACTTTGGCAAAATTTATGCATCGCAGAGATACACTGAAGAATCCAATAATAGGTGGGAGAATAATAGACCCTCCCTTTGAAGAATTTACTACAACTCTGCTGTGAATTTGCTCCGTTTTTTGTGCTGTACTATGCTGTGCTGTGCTGTCTTGTTTTGTTGCAGTCTCAACTGAGTCAACTGCGTGACATGGGCTTCATTGACGAGGAGGAGA
The DNA here is from genome assembly GCA_030248195.1 of Trissonchulus latispiculum. NCBI lineage: Eukaryota > Metazoa > Nematoda > Enoplea > Enoplida > Ironidae > Trissonchulus > Trissonchulus latispiculum. Next base: position 19,453 of record JASAND010029142.1, on the reverse strand, counting down.
ATCGACGCGCGCTGACGGCCACCCATGGCGACGTCCAGGCCGCCCTGGAATGGATTATCAATGAACGAGAACGGGCTGAGCGGCAGCAATAGCTCCAACCAGTCCTGTTGACATTAGAAAATTTTATTTAATAAACGGGGAGGGGGAAGTTAATTAATTTAGTTAATTAAATTGGGTAAGGGGGCCTGTGAGTTTTCTTAAATATAAAAGGTTTCGCTTTTGTGTGAATGATGTGATATTAATAGTTGGAAGTAAATTGGATGTGGATATTTTCTGTTCTGGTTCCCCTGTCTTTGTCACATTCATTAATCTTATTTAGTGTGAAATATTTTTGTGCTGTAATGTTTTCTGTTTGCCTGTAATTTGGTTTAATGTATTCTTGTATTCGTTTAATAAACTGGGTTTTTGTATGTCAGTTGGGTAGGAAAATGTACAAGGTTTAATGTCAAAGTTTTGGAAATCGAGGTGGTTTATCTGCAGTAGCCAGAATTTAATTGTCAAAATTTAGAATTTTGTTTTAAAAGTAGTTGGGCTTTTGCTTGTCAGAATTTCATTAGTCATAATTTTCTTTATCAGCAGTTTTTCATGTACCGGTACTTGTCATTGCCAACCGGATGGGTCAGGAATAAATATGTTCTCTTCAAGCTAGTTTCCAACAAATGGGATCTGCATTGTCATATATGGGACGGGAATGCCGCATAAACCTATTGGCTTATACTGATTAAACAGTGATCATCTCTGGTATGAGAACCCAAGCCGTGTTGACCTTGAAACGTAACATTTTTCTCCAACTGTGAAAAGCCTCAGTTTAGTTTGCAGGCTGATTACAAATATTGCACTGTTCTCAATTAGTTGAAACCAGTTGGCAACTTCTTAAAACATTCCTTGTCAGTTTCTAGGATTATAGGAGCTGAATGCAATAGTAACGAATGTAATGTAATATAGGAATGCAAAACCTAATAAGGGGGGTCGCCGAATGCCAAATTTTATAATCACCATTTTCCTTCTTTTTACCTATGGTATATATATACCCCCATATGTGCCAAAAAACAAGACAAATTTTTGGAGTCCAGAGTCAGCTTAGTTAAGATAAGTTGAGATGCAAATCTATCAAATTAATTATTTAATTACGCCAATAAACTTTCTCATACTGGTTTGTAGAGACTTGGTACAAGAAGACAAAATGTTCAGAACAACGGGAGCTTCAATTTGATATAAACTATGGCTATGTTTGATAAAGTTGACAATTTGTCATTATTGCCCACAGGTGTGCCATGCTGTCGTAGTGTGTCGCCAAAGCAAAACACAGGGTATTGGCATGAAATTTTACATACACGTTGGGTTTATGCCTGCCTAATAGCACACCAAATTTTATTGGGATATTTGAAGCATTGGCTGAATTATAAAGATAAAAACTTTCGAAAAATGATGATTATTGAGGAAAAATGAAATTCCTGCTACCAAAACTGTGAGCTACTGAAAAGTCCGGATAAGGACTGATTACATTCGAAATAGAGCTCTAGTAATGTACTGTGTTAATGTCTAATTGCGACGTTTCTAAACCGATGGGTTAGTTCAGGACGGGATAAAACGTTCAATGATCTGCACATTTGTAGAGTGATTTTGAACAAAAAAACGGACTTCCCCGAACTTTGAAAATTCGCAGAAAATCGATATGAAACGTTGGCATTGGCCCGAGAATATTTGGACGGGGAGGAGACCTTCTTTGTCCTAAATTCAGGCATAGTTCAATCCATTCCGTCAAATCCTGCAATGCTATAAACATCACGGGCGGAAAGGAACCATTTGTGTAAGCATATTATTTTGCCTTTCTGGCTTATTTCTACCTAGCCCTCCATTTGGTGGCCCGTCTCCCATTTCAAGAGCACCCATAAATTCCTTCCCATAACGCTAAAGATTGCCAAATTTTGTCGCTTTTATCCTGAACTTTCATAATTTATTCTGACCAGCGATTTGTAAAAACATTTTCGCTATCTTAGCTTAAAACACCCAAAAGTTGTCATTTCTTTGACAGCATACGAAAACATATACATTGGCAAATGTTTTTCAAAAAAATATTCCCCCCTTTTTGGTGAGTCCCCCAATCAAAGGGGGGAACTTGGAGACCCTTGCCCCCACAATACCGCCCTAATAAATTTTGGCCTAAAAATAAAGCCAGCCTGTAGCGGGGCTGGTAAATAATCCCTCAGTACTAACGCCGTTACCACACCCGAAATAGCGAATGTGGAGACCGTGGCACAGATGGATAATGGACCTACCACAGGAGACGGTCGGGACAGCTTTCCCAGACAAATAAGTTCAGTGATGACCTGCCCAAAGGGAAGAGATGACTTGACTCTGCCCTCTCCACCCAGATTCAGACAGGCGCTATCTACCTAGACAGGGGCGCAGACTAATTGCAAGCCCAATTAAAGTAGTAACGACAGTTTAATAAAGAAATAACAACAAGTATTATTATTGGGGAGAGCAGAGGAATAGCAGTATAACACACGGAGAAATGGGGGAATAAATAGAGCTTTAAACTTTAGAGCTGGGACCGATTCCACTAGAACCGGTTGGAACCGGAACCCGAACCGAACCGGAAGGGTTTTTAGAACCGGAACCGTAACCGGTAGAATTCGGAATCGGCCGGTTCCAGGCTCAAAAACTGAGCTTCAACTAAAATTTTTGCAAAATGTAAAATTTCAAAACTTGGATTTTGTGAGTGTCACTCATAATCTAACGCAGCCTCTGATTCTGATGCCGACTCTGATGTCTGAGCAGTTGAAATTGAAACTGCTGAGCATTGGGACAAAATTAGAATTATTGGCGAATAAATCGAAATTCGCGAATATATACTACGAGCATTCGAATAGTTGTTTGTTATTCAGGAATAGCTAACGAATAACCCGATTGGGGATCCGTTCCAGCGCGTTGAGAAGCAGCTGTTTTTTATTTAATACATTTATTATGAAATTTAGAACAAATTTGATGCAAAATGTGTCTTTATGTTCTTATTAAGATTTACATAATTAATTAATTAACCATTCATTTTTTAACAATTATAACAACAATTATTTTTCAACTATTTAAAGTTTGAATCTGCTAGTATTTTAAAAGTATGAAACTTTTGTAAAATGCAAATTTTAATTCTGCTTTCAACCAAGCCTATTTTTAAGTTTTTTTACTTATCAAATAAATTCTATAAAGTCTTTAGCTTTGTATAATGATTTATGTAATATTCTGTCATCTTCATCTTCACTGACAGAACGTCTTCACTTGTTGGCATAAATAGAGGATCCACGGCATTGACTTGTGCCTTACAATTGCAAATATTGGTTTTGCTCTGCTTCTGTGACGGTCGGCAGTTGCAACGTGTATATCCCTTGCCCCCGGCAACAGGGTAGATTCGGAGTAGATGATACTCAGCGCTTGTTTTCTTTTCTTCTTTTTTTCTAGCATTCTCTATTCCACCAATCTTCTCGGTGACCTCCGAAAGCTTTGGTGGCTTTTTGTTAGGACGGCTACGGTAGTACTCATCAAGCACATTAAAAATGTCAGTGATTCAGCCATTCGGAGTAATCTGGGAGTTAGTCGGCATTAGTTTACGAGTTTCGGATAAAATGACTAGTTTCTAGTAGCTAGCAGAAGACTGTGAAAGTGTAAGTAGTCGGTATGGTTCGACTAGCTAAAAATCTGATACAGCTTAGCTATGTAGCTGATTAAAACACAACACATTCAAACATTAAAAAATAGTTGAAAAATTAGATTAATTATTTAACAGATTAAATAATTTTAAATAATAAACACATAAATAAAACCTAGAAAACAGATTTAGCGGAAAGTAGAATTGAATTGCATATTGAATACAACATCAGGCATGGGGGTGAAGAAGGCCCCCTGCGTCTGGTGTAGTGCTCACATCAATTGTTCACATCTGGATTCAAAAATTTGTTGAATGACGCCTGACTGTCTGCCGAGGCTGTACGGCTTAGGCAGCATCTCAAACTGGCAATACTTCCTAATTACCATTACAGAATTTCCACAATTTCCATCATTTTTCATTGGCGCTTTTAAAGACCGCAATTCCTTTTTCCTATATGAGAGCTCGCCAATCATTCCCGCTCCTATTTCTGCAGCCTTTTTCGTCCGTAAGTCTAACGAACAGGCACACGTAGTTTTCATCCATCTTAGTTGCTATTACCAAGCAGAGGGCAGTTGTCATCTCATGCAGGATGAACGATCTCAACTGCCTTGGACGTGACTGAAATAACCGTATGGTAGCACCGCCTGAGGATGTTTCTGTCCGTGATCTTCGTCTCTCCGCCTCTTGACTCAGGTCTGTGGGGAACACCACTGACGGACCACGCTGTGTGCCTAAAAAGTGGTTGGGCCCTGGCCAAAAACATAACGAATAACCCGATGAACGAATATTCCAAACATTTGTTCAGTCCTACTTAGTTAATTGCTTAATTTTGAGTGGAAGATTTTGGTGTTTGTTGCAGGATTCGACATAAGGTGGTGATTCCTTTTGGAGACATCGACTTTGAACCATTATTACTGAAACATTACTTGGAGTTAAAAAGCCATTTTTATATCAAAATTAAGCTTAACGTTTGCTCTTTCTAATGAATACAACGAAACTAACTTCAGTTCTCGAAAAGTATTTTACTGCATTTTCGAAGTAATTTAATTTTCCAATTTTTTTGCAGACTAAAGTAAATTTTTTCGTGATCGGCCACATCATTCGATTCCACTATCAAATAGCTGGGGACCCCTTCTAATTATTATGAAATCGCTCATCGTTACAAACAAATTAGCTAAAATGTATGCGCAACCTGGATTTTGCCTACTTTTCCCAACTTTGTCAAGCGACCACTTTAGCTAGAAAGCAGCAATCGGGGCAACTAAAAAAGGGTCCCTAGGTATTTTTGTGTGAAACACGTCCAGTAAGTGGCAACCCTCTAGCTTGCATAGTAAATGCTCCACAATTGCTGGAAAAATTTGGTCATGTTTTTGCAAAACCTACATTTTCTATGATAACAGCGTACGGGATAGCAGTTAGAAGATTATAATGTCACGGATAATCGGTCTCGACGAGGCCTTCAAATTGACACCCTTAGTTTAATTTCACAGTTTGCGTAGCTCAAGAAGTGGGGGATTATTTGATTTCTGCAAAAATGACAAGTTTTCAACCCCAAAATAAGAAAATCAGCTATATCTCACTATAGAGAAAAGCTAGAAAGGTGCGTCAAAAAGCAAAAATGTAGACCTCAACAAGATCTTTCGAATGAACATAATCGTAGCTGTGCAGCAACTGCTTTACTGTCAAAAATTGGCAATAACCACCCTAAACGGAGACGTCGAATTTTTGAAGCGGGATTGCGCGGAGTGTGTCAGAATGCTAAAAGAACTTATTTTGGAAAGTTTCATCAAATTTCATCTTGGTTTGATTGAACCGCCAACCAACAATATGTGCCCAAAAGGAATCACCACCTTAAGTTAAGCTGAATCTAGAAAGACTAGAATTTGGCGATGGGGCTATAGTTTTTGTGTTGCAGCAAGCGTTGAACGATTGTAATCTACTCAATTTTTGGAGTTCATTTTTAGACCATTTTATAGCTTAGACATGATATGCGTGTCACAACCAGGATGAATAGGACTGTTTAACTCAATTCAGCTGTTCGACTTTGACATGCGATAGCAGGAAAACAAGTTTCTCAAAGTGCAGGAAAGCAAAAGAAATGCGACAGTTGAAGCTACAAAAGTAACGTTTTCCCGACGGCTGTTTTTAAAATTGTTTAATGAACCAACAAGCTCAATTATTTTGATAAAAGTGTTAATTTTGACCGATTTTCGTCAAAACTTATAGGTTTGAACGCTTGTATGTTTTCCCAAACAAATTGTCTGAACACAGAACTCTTAAAATTAGTCCTGAACAATTTTCGTAGTGTGCGTAACAAAAATGTGTGCGTAGTGCCGCTATTTAATTGCTTGCATGAGTTGAGAGAAATCTTTGTTCAAAACAATCTAGTTTCGTTGTCATGGTCAGCAGTCTTGCAAAAACGTTGAGCGTTTGCTACTTCTCAGTAATATCAATCCAATTCTAGAATTTGAACATGCGTGCTAACTCCATACAATTTCTAAGATACGTGCACGCTGTGTTCACAACAGTTTTCTGAATTTATTATTTCATTACCCTATGTTTGTAGTTTTGATTTAATTTGTACCAAAACGTGCATTTTGTTTGGTTCATTTACAGCAGAAACCGGCCTCCATTGACAAGGAAGCCTTTCCAAAGATGTCTGTCAACCAACGGGGAAATGTCTTGACAAACACTTTCACAAATACAAAGCAAGACGCGACAGGAAATAATTTCCATTAATCTCCACGCCAACGAGAATTCAGACGAAGAATAAATGAGTTGCAAATGATGGTTTATAATGCTTCAGTATAAGGAAGTAGCCAGTAATGACAGTAACTGAGTAACTGAGCAAGAGCGGCATAAGACATAACAGAACAAGCTTTGTAGAATATATATGTGCACGTGTAGAGTATATTGCATATTTCCCTCATGTTGCCCCAACAATGTTGGTCTAGAAGTAAGCCAATTAACTGGTTCGTACGGACTCTTGATACTGGAGATATTTATCATTTTTTCTGTTCAGAGAATCAATTTCTCTTGTTGTCTCTTCATCGATGGACTGGCAGACGTGCCGCTTTAGAGGTATACTTGGCAAATGTTTTATTTCTGGTTACAGCGGCAAATAACCGTCCTGTAATTTTAGCTTTATTGATTCCAGCGTCATCAGCGTCCTTAAAACAAAATGGCTGCAGAAATTTTGGAATCCTGTTCATGACAAAGGATATTGAACCGTAGTCAAAACTGTCGCGCTTCTGCTACTCCTGTAGCCAAAAAGCGAGCGAGCTTGTCGCAGTTTGCTGGCGTCCAGCCGTAGTCCACAGTATGGTATACAACTTTCGCAGCTTCCCGGTAAAAATCACGTTCATTCCGTTGTGGTATCCCATGGAAAGCGGATTGAATAGTTTTAGTTTTCGTATTAATTTGTCCTTGGTAGCACCGTATATATGAAGGACATATGGCTAAAACTCCAGTGATAGCATCAATATATCCGAATGGGTATATGTTTCTGATTCGCTTGAGTGGCATTAATCCTTTTAGGTAACTCCAAATCGTAACCAGTTTCGAGATACTCCCACTGTACGTCGATTATTTTGACAAAAGTTGAGGTGGACAATAGCTATTTGTGGAGACATTATAAGGTTCCACTTTGATTTTATTCGGTATGTCGTAGTTTCTTTAGATAAAATATATCAGCTCTGAAATCAAGAAACAATAATCGCAGGTAAATGTTTTGCACAAAACGCTTGATTCATCGAAATTGTTAAAGCGTCGTACCTACTTAGTACCCACGCACCCATTGAATGGACAGCTTTGATTGCGCAGCAGCACATCGCAGCATAGCGGTGCGAAAGTGCAATGTTATCAAGGTCAGCGTAGCTGCACGAGGATTTAAAACTAGTTGAAAATGCAGGCGGCGGATTAAACGGATTAAAATTAATCTTTAAAGAAACAGCGATTAAGCACTAAGCAGGTCGGATTAAAATTAACTCGTTGATTTTTTAATCTGAAGTGTGAATAAAGAAATAGGATTAGTTTAAAGTTTTAATCCTAGGTGCATTAAAGAAATAGGATTACGTTTAACTCGTTGGATTGAATTTTAATCCGTTTATTCAATGTGCTATTTCTTTAATGCAGATTAATTTTAATCTAGTCAGTTTAATCTTTAAAGAAATAGGGCCTGGGACCAAGTTTGCGAGGGAGCGGGGGATGGGCAGTCGCTAGCTTGTAGACGATGTGCCATACTTTAATACATAAAGTATTATACATGTCGTACTATCCTGTGTAATACATTCTTATTTTAAATAAAGCAAGCAGCACCACGTTCCTCACACATTCAAAACAACAGACAAACGATTACAACTCGTGACTGCAATATGGAGCATTCTGCACTGGAACAGCTAACAACTGTTTCGTATTTGCAATGGTTATTTAGTGATAGATTAAATCCCATTACATTACGACATTTTTAATATTTCATTCACGAAGTTAAAAACGCACAAAATTACTGAACTTAATGAGCCAATCATCGATTGTCACCCGGCATGTATTAATTTATTGTGTTGATTTTTATCAAGAGTACATAATGTATTACGAGTATGGCAAGCACCAGACTCTATGCAGTCAGAGCCAAAACTGTGCTATGTTCGCTATAGGTCTACCCCATGACTCGGCCCCTATATGGGTACGGTGTCCAAACGGGGGTACGCTCATTCGCTCTATGCTTATGTGCTTAAGCTCAAAAACACAAGCATTACGTAAGTGTAATTTTGTGTCTGTTTCGAACTTTAGAACACAAACATAGCGAGCGAATTTGCTTTGTTCACTGGGTGCAATTTGGGGAGGGGGTAAGCTGTTAGCGAACAAAGCATAGTTTTTAATAATATAGTTGCTATAATTGCTAGCGCCAACAGCTGTACTCGCCCATTATTAATAAGACCAAGAGTACATAATACATAAGAGTGTGACAAGCGTCACACTCTATGTTATCAACAGCTGAGTCATGCTCTGCGTGTTTACGGCCCACCCGCCTCCCGCAATTGTGTACCTAGTGACTCCCCCCGCAAATGAGTACCTAAGTACGCAATTGCAATTGCTCACTTTTTTCTACAGTAAGCCGCCCCCTCAATTGTGACCTATCATTCGTCAATTGAAAAATGATAGGCCTGTTTTGCGGGGAGTGTCGAATGATAGGTCACATTTGCGGGGGGTTTCTTCCTATTGGAAAAAGTGAGCATACGCAATTGCGGGGGGGGGTGGGCCGTTAGCGTGCAGAGCATGGCTCAGCTGCTGATAACATAGAGCCTACCAACTGTCACACTCTTATCTATTATGTACTCTTGATAAGACTAGGTCATGCGTTAAGGAGAATACAACATTCAGTTAAATGTAATAGAAGTGCCATTACTAGGTACTCCCGTGTATATAACCCTTTCTGGATAATTAATAGTATCAGTAATGTATTAAACGAAATACATGGTTTAAATCGTAATAACAGAGCAAGAACTGTTAATACGTTTGATTTTGGTCAATTGTATATATACTTCACTACCCCATCCGGAAATCTTTACTTCCCTTGAATCAGTTTGTAACATTGCATTTGGTAAATCTAATCATAAGTTTATTCTGTATGAAAGATCGGCTGCTTGGGGATTCAATACTAATAAAGGTATCCTGGCTGGAAAGGATACTATTATGGATATGATTAGATCGTTGCTTAAGGTGCTGGTATCGTTTTGTGCAGTGCTTTTGTGCGTACTTTTTGCACACATAACTTTCGCAATTGTGTGAGTTGGAAAGAGCTTTATACATCATTTTAAAGCTTATAATCTGCAGATTCTCATGACAGTACGAAACTAGTAAAAATCCGCAGAACATAGCTAAAATTTTCCGACATACTGACATCTGACAGGTTGAATACAGACCAAAAATTTTTGAACATCGATTTCTCAAAACTGTGGAATCGGCCAAAATTTTTTCTTGGGCTGACCTATACAGGACATGTGGGCCGAGGGACATTTTTTTGGATTTGGCTCAGCAGGTCTTAACGGACAAGAAAATCCATTAAATGTGCGGTGGCACGAAATTTTGCAACTTTGCATTGAGTTTTCTCGCAACTGGAGACGTTTTAGCTCAAACCAAGAAAAATGTCCCTCCGCAATAGTGCGAATTCTCATTCTGCCAAAAATCACGCGAATCCGTTGGGTAGTTTTTGAGAAATCGATGTTCAAAACAAAATAATCGCAGTTTTGCCAAAATGGTTTTTCGGCCAAATCTCCAGCTTAGAGCAACAAACTCCAGCGAATAGGTATTAATAAAACGCGCAATTGGACGGTGTATCGATTGAGTATAAATAAACCAAAATTGTCCGTACGATTTGGCAGTGATTTTGAAAAAACTGATTTTCTCGAAAACGGCCATTTTTGGACCCCAAAAATCGTTTTTTGCTTATACTGACTTAACCACTAGAGATAGCTCAAAAGTTGTAAAAGCAAAAATGTTCATTTTTGTGCCCTCTTTCCAGCCATACCAACCAATCTGGTGTCTCGACTATGTGCTGAGAGAATAATGGCAAAAACCAAAAATTTCTTATCTTTGCACCTAAAAATGCGGGACTGGTCCCAGAATGTTAAAGAGCACCGAAATAGTATATTTGGAAAGTTTCATCCACTTTCATAAAGAATTAAAGCCTATAGGGTCAAATTTACACAAAGCGATACCAGCACCTTAAGAGTTGCTACTGTGTCTTAGGAGATATTATATGTATATGACCTTCCTTAATGATCATGACAATGCTAATCAAGTTAATCCAGATATATATATATATATCCGGTCTGTTTGACTTTAAATAAAATGGATAACAGTAATCAGTGTGCAGATGTATTAGATATAAAATATCTGTAATTAATAATAAATTTGTTACTGACATTTATGACAAAAGGCCTCAGATGTAAACATAACGCGGTTTACAACGAGTTTGCTAGATATGCTGCGATAATATCCACAAAGAATGGATTTGTCACTGCATGTGTCAAATTTGTTAGAATGATTAAATCTAAAGATTACCCTGTTAATATTGTGCTTACACTTCTGCACAAATGCATTAAAAATAAAGAATTAAATATCAAGTATGATTGTTTAATTGATGAAATTTTCTCGGAAATCAATGATAATGTGCTGTAATCAGATTCGTATATTACTCAATGTATACGTAATGTTTTGTGTATAAGTACAGCACTGTGTGTAGTCATTCATCTGTAACCACACGTGTGAATGGAAAACCACAGGGCAGAAACGCTTTTCTTCAACTTTGATGGGGGAACCAAAAGCCCAAAAGCTGCAATAGGTGAAGGGTACGCCACTGATGACGTCCGCCCTCACCTATGTCAGTCTGGCAGAGTGGTCAGCAAATGATAGCCCGTAACCGATATTAGTGTATATATTCTGCAATGCATGAAACCTGTCAGTTAGCACGTATAATTAGTTTTTCAGATAGACATTACGATTGTAGGTTTTCCAGTGATTGATTCTACAACCTTCTAAACTGTATTCGAAAGATGGTAAACTTAGTTTTTTAGGTAATGGTAGGCAAATCAGTTACTAACTTCTCTATTTGCTCTGATAAGAGAGAGAGCTTGCCAGTTGTCGCACTCGTCATTTTTGTATTCTTGGTTTTTTGTTAAGTCGGTTTTTCATTAGCAACAACTATTGCAGAAATCTTTTCTTGAACGAATGGCATTTTAGCACAAAATGTTTGTCGAAATGTTAAGGTGCTGGTATCGCTTTGTGTAAATTTGATCCTATAGGCTTCAATTCTTTATGAAAGTGGATGAAACTTTCCAAGTATACTATTTCGGTGCTCTTTAACATTCTGGGACCAGTCCCGCATTTTTAGGTGCAAAGATAAGAAATTTTTGGTTTTTGCCATTATTCTCTCAGTACATAGTCGACACACCGGATTGGTTGGTATGGCTGGATAGAGGGCACAGAAATGAACATTTTTGCTTTTACAACTTATGAGCTATCTCTAGTGGTTAAGTCAGTATAAGCAAAAAACGATTTTTGGGGTCCAAAAATGGCCGTTTTCGAGAAAATCAGTTTTTTCAAAATTACTGCCAAATCATATGGACAATTTTGGTTTATTCATACTCGATCGATACACAGTCTCATTGCACATTTTATCAATGCCTATTAGCCGGAGTTTGTTGCTCTAAGCTAGAGATTTGGCAGAAAAACGATTTTGGCAAAACTGCGATTATTTTGTTTTGAACATCGATTTCTCAAAAACTACCCAATCGATTGGCGTGATTTTTGGCAGGATGAGAATTCGCACTATTGCGGAGGGACATTTTTCTTGGTTTGAGCTAAAACATCTCCAGTTGCGAAAAAACTCAATGCAAAGTTGCGAAATTTCGTATCACCGCACATTTAGTGGATTTTCTTGACCGTTAAGACCTGCTGAGCCAAATCCAAAAAAATGTCCCTCGGCCCACATGTCCTTTAGAGGTCCGCACAAGAAAAAATTTGGGCCGATTCCACAGTTTTGAGAAATCGATGTTCAAAAATTTTTGGTCTGTATTCTGCCTGTAAGATGTTAGTATGTCAGACAATGTTTGCTATTTTTTGCCAATTTTGCTAGTTTCGTACTCTTATGAGAATCTACATATTATAAGCTTTAAAATGATGTATAAAGCTCTTTCCAACTCGCAAAATTGCGAAAGTTATAGCGTTTCAAAATATACCCACAAAAGCACTGCACAAAGGGATACCAGCACCTTAAACTAAAGCTTTTCTCATCACGCTTAGAATAATAAAATGTGACAATAAATTTCGCACTTTAGTTGGGGCAGAACGAACTAACCTGTCCTGTTCTATAATTTTGCACTGGGATCTTAACATTTGCTAGTAAGGTTTAACCCATCGAATTGAAAGAGTTGCACGGACTAATCGGAATCTTATTTCACCAGGACTAAAATTTTAAACTAAGCGTCCCTGTTATATTGCAGTTTCGCCTTTAGTCGCTGTTCCTTTCATGACAGATTAAACGGATTCAAATGACCTCGTTTCGTCGGTTGATCAAAATGAAAAGCATAATTAAAATTATTTTGGTTGAAATAGATTACTAGATTGACTGCTTAAAATATGAAAATCTGGTTCAGGTCCGGGTGGATGATTTATCGCAAGGACTGTTCTGCAATAACACTTGATCCTTCACATCAACAGCTTCAACGATTCCAACAATGCATTACTGCTTCCACGATTGGAATCCACAGCTTGACTAAAACTGCGGTGACAAAGAAGCCTAAAACTGGCCTGTGCTGGAGGAATTCAAGTCACGACACTATATGCAAAGGCCTTTTTCAGGGAAATCACAGCATTTTTTATTACGCCCGCAGCAATTTGGGAATACAGCAGTAGCGCTTCTACCTGAACTGGCGGACCCACAAAATGCAAGCACAAGAAAGGAGGCGTCAGGCAGCCTCGCACCCTCTAAATCAGGACCTAGACAAAAGAGGGAAGAGGGAGGTTCAGCTTTTTATTCAGTATTGAAAGTAAATAATTCTCCCAGAGCTGCGGTCCCTTGCTCCGGAGTCAGTCATGCTTCCATTACACCACAGGGCCATCAACTGAACTTGCATATCAAGCTACTGAATCTTTCTTACGCTTACTATAGTTGTTAACCGGATTTGGATAAGAATTTCTGGGCTAACTTTCCGCCAAATGACTAGTCCCTGGCGTCTATTGATCGTTCAAACCTTAAAAGTAGTTCTTGATTTTTCATTTTTCAATTTTTTCAACCAAAGGAAAGTTCATGACCATGACGGTTCAAAAAATATCTACATTGCTGTAAGACAAATATACCACTAAATCAGCATAAACAATACAATTTTGCACCCTGCATTTTTTGGCCGTATTAACTAGACATGCTTAGTTCATGTAAATATTTTATGCAAAATTTATTATTTTAATAGTTTAATTTAATTTTAATTGAGAGATTTTATCAAATACGATTCGCTAACAGGACTTAGTTTCGCAGCAAATAGAATTTGTTTTCTCTGAATGTGTACTATAATGACTATGTTATGTAAAATTAACCTAGATTAAAGTCTGACCATGTAGGGAGAGAAATTATTTTGTTTATGCTAATTCAGCGGTACATTTTTGCTGCAGCAGTGTATATATTTTCTGAGGCTGTTGTACATTTTACGGGGACAGAAACCCCTGCAGTGCGTTAATTGCCCTTTTCCCACTCAAGTCAAAACTCAGAGACAATGGAGAGCTGAGAAGTGTAGTTCAAAGGCAATGACCTCAACAGCTGTCCCCGTAAAATGAATAGAAAATTGAAATCTGTCCCCGCACACTAAATACATAGACTTCATGAAAATGACATTTTAATAATTACGCTGAGAAACGAATGACATGCTTAACTTGCAAAATTCCTGTTTTTCAAAGAACATGCACTTAAAATCAAAACTGCATCATAAAATTTCCATACAACTGAAAAAGTGGCTGTTTCTCTGCATTCTGCATTCTAAACCTCATATATTATTAGTTAAGATTAAATAATTATTAAATAGTGATGCCATTTTAAAATTATTTTTCTATTGCGTCAAATCAAAAGTTAATTAAAATATAACGCTCTAAAAATCATTTTAAATATACAAATTTGTCAATAAATTGAAATTTAAGTATTTAAAACTGTTAGCTTAAATTAACGAAAGTTTTAAATTTTCCTAAACTCCATTTAGTATGCGGGGACAGATTTTACTTGCCTATTTATTTTACGGGGACAGTTGTTGAGGTCATTGCATTTGACCTACCCTTCTCAACTCTATTGTCTCTGAGTTTTGACTTAAGTGGAAGAAAGGCAATTAACTCACTGCAAGGGTTTCTGTCCCCGTAAAATGTACAACAGCCTTTTCTGAAAACCGTCATGGCACAAACTTTTCTTTGGTTAAAAATAATTTTCAAAAAGTTAAAATTCAATAGAAAAAGCCGATTTTGCGGATTTTGCAAAATTAGTAAATGCCAGGAGCTAGTTGTTTGGTGGAAAATTAACCCATACCCCAAACATATTGTACGACAAATAAGAGGAAATCTGTTAAGACTTGCGATAGTTACTGGCGACTCTCTCAATGGAAAAATTTTTCAATTGGATTTTCAGGACCGCTTATATGTCATCTTTCATGTGATCTGTGTGATTTTTCAAAATTTCAAAATCTATTTTTTCAAAATTTCAAAATCTATTTTTTCGAAAAATACCGCTTTTTGACCCAAAATTCAACAACACCAGTGTAGCATAAGTGGGTAAAAAAGTTGTCCGAAAATTTAATCTGAGTTAAATCCAGCAATATAAAGTTTTCGTGGCTACGACGTATACTGCGCTAATGAATTTTCAAACAATTTCCTAATTTCAGCTGATTTCAGACGTACGTTCAATCTTTCGAATCTTGTGCCAGCAGTCGAAGAAGTTCCTGCAAATGGGTATATATTACCAAGAGTACATAAAAACTAAGAGTGTGACAAGCATCAAACTCTTAGTTATTAGGCTTGGGGACATGATCTGCACGATAACGGCTGACCCCCCAACAAATTAGACCCATCATTTGAAAGAAATTCGCACGCTATGCTTGTGTGCTGAAGCTCGCAGCAGACTCACATTGAACCAACTGAGTAGTTGTGTTTTCGAGCGTTAGAACGTAGGCATAGCGTGCGAATTTCTTTGAAGTGATGGGTCTAATTTGTGGGGCGGTCAGCAGTTATCGTGCAGATCATGTCTCCAAGCCTAAAAACTAAGAGCTTGGCGGTTGTCACACTCTTAGTCATTATGTACTCTTGATATTACCATATTATCTTATTATATTACCACATATTACCACGATATTAAGAGTGTGACAGAAGGCAGGTTCTCTGTTATTAGCTGCAGGTACATGCTCTGCACGCTAACGGCTGACCCCCCCCCCCACAAACGGGTATGTTCACTTCAAACTAATTTGGCCGCTACGTTTGAATGCTGAAGCTTGAAACACAACTACTCAGTTGGTTCAATGTGCGTCTGTTGCCAGCTTTAACACGCAAAGATAGCGTTCTAATTTCTTTGAAGTGAGCATACACATTTGGGGGGGTCAGCCGTTAGCGAACATAGCATGTACCTGCAGCTGATAACAGAGAACCTGCCAGCTGTCACACTCTTATCTATTATGTACTCTTGATATTACATAGCAGTTTTCAAATGTTCCTTCAAAGTTTATTGTTCTAATGTTGACTCCAGCTTGCGTTCAAAGAATAATTGACAGCCCGCCTTTAAATGAAGTTACTTTTCGGGAGCAAACGCAATACAACTAATGAAAACATATAGAATATATATATATATATACAAACTTATATACTCTGAAGGTTGACTCTACGATTGTTAGTAAAACTGTCTGAATTACTGAGTAAAACGAGTTGACTAAATTAGAATTATTCGAGACTAAGATCACAGGTAATAGTGGTATCACAGATACGTGGTGTGCAACGCCAATACAACAAGACCTATCTGGAAACTTCACAAAAGAGACAATTTAGGCGTCAAATAATACAAACTTCGCAAAACTTTACCTCCTAACAAACCCAAAATCGGACAACACTTACGGAAAGTCCCCAACCGACTAACACCTCAACCCAACTTCAACCCAACTTCAACCGACTGCTCAAACATTAACTAATGTTGACAACTTTGCTAATAATTTAGACAAGAGCTGGGAAAACCTGGAGCGTATGCCATCTTTAAACAGCCTCGTCTTTAACCCAAGTCTAGATTTTAAATTGGCGTTCTAACTTCATACAATGTTTATTATAGTTACACGCTATCTCACAATAGTCATTCGAATATTCTCACCAAAACCTACAGATTTGCTCTTAAAAGTATGTACTGTTCGGTTCATTAGATATTTCGAAGCCAAATAGACAAATCTGCCAGATAGCTATCTGGCATAAAATTCTTGCCAGATATCAAAATAGGATTGAAACACCATCTGGCAGAAAGTCAAGTTGCCAGATAGACAGGTGCCTTCAAATTATGCCAAATAACAAAATGTAAACAGAACAGGACAATGAGGGAATTAAGTTGACAATAAGAGAAATGAATTTAACCCTTACACAAGTTCTGATAACAGTTTTTTGATAAATTGTTAATTAATGTCTTAAGGCAATGTCAAACGTTCGCGATAGCAGTAGTAGCATATAGGATAACCGGTAGAGCTATGCTGCAATTCGAATTGAATCTCACTTGCTTAGTTCAAGAAATCACATACCTGAGTTTCGGTTGAACTGACTGAAGAGGTCGTAGATTCAGCTGATTTTAGCTGAACAAGATTGTCCTCTGTGTGAATTGAATCAACAAATCTTGCATGTTTCGATAGTTCATACCCAATTTTGGCTCAATGCCAAATACGGCTTTGAATGGGGAGCGACCTATTTTTTCATCTTTCATTTTCATTTTTCATTTTCCAGCATTTTTCATCCACTGCACAAACCTGTCTCAGTATCCAGTCCCAGTTTCGGCCTCAGCTGTCATTTGCTCAACATCTAAGCATGTTTTTGTCTTCATTAGCTCTTTCTGCAGAACCTTGTGAGTGTGGATGATGGGGCCTGCCTTGCCTAGCACTAGCCTTCAGACCTGGCCAGATAGCAGTAATTTCTTGAATTGAACGACCCACAGATTAAGACCCATGATCAGACTGTAGATGCGTTGGAGCCCGAAGTAAAGTAAAATGTCCAGCAATATTCTTTAGAATGCAGCGGTCGAAGAACGACAAACTTGGTAGCATGGTCTTGGTACACTAGCACGTTGGCTCCTGCTCGGTTTGTCCTGATTGACTTGTATATCGCGACTTCCGTTACGGTATCCGTTGTAGAGTTCTGAAATGTGGAAAACTCAAGAAAAGAATAATTTCAATAAGATTTCAGGTTAGCTCAGAAGATGAATCAAATGAATTTAACATTAAATTTATTTTAATTTATATTTTAACTTTAAATCAAAAGTGCAAAGATGCAACAAACCTTTACTCATTTTTAAATAATTGAGATCGAAATTAGCAGGTTCCCAGTCGGATCCTCTGCAATCAAGAATCAAATAAGTGTCCATTTGATCACATTTTGTAGTGATATGCAGGAGTTTGATAAATGATGCCAAAAATGTTATTGGCTCATAGCCAAATTTAATTTCTACAACATTCTGTTTGCTATCAACAACAGTTGTTACAAAAAAAGTCGGAGTTCTTTAGCGAATGGCATTCCAGCTCAAGTTCTTGGTCCGAATCCACAAATAAAAGTGTTCCAAATGTTCAAAAATAAAATATGGGAATACATTTATCAAGTTCAAAAACAAAAAAGAGCTAACCTGTCGTGTGCTGAACTTTAACAGTTTGAGTGCTTGATATAATATTTACAGCAATCCTCCAATAGCTAACAGAATGCAGCATTTTGGCTTTCGAGTTCCATTATAAAAGCTTTTTCCTTAGTGCCACACCCCAGATGCTTTCGCGAGGAGGGATAACGCCAGACCAAATTTTTCTCAGGGTCCACGGTCTGGCGTTGAATAATTGCATAATGCAACTACCCGAGGCGAAGGCAAGGCTACTGCCGGAGCAGAAGTGACTTCGCTGCTTTCACCGCATCGAAGACACCCCTTGGCTCCACCCACAAGGGTTCCCCCTCATGGGCGGCCAAGTCCTTGAAAATCTCGGATAAGTACAATGTACAATCAGGGGGATGTATCTGGCACTGCTGCAGTACCACTCCTAACGATCATAAACTGTTGACTGGTGCCAGCTGGACCCAGAAAATTTTGGCTTGAATTGTTGAGTTAAAAAGGTAGGAGTTCTAAGAAAAGGGTCCTTAGGATCCCAAGTTTCGTGTTTGCGGCCGGTGTATGCAGAGAAGTACATTCTCCTTCTCTGGGCGGCCTGGTGTCTGCGTGAGGTACAGTAATTAATTCATATTTTATGCAAAGATTTTGCACAATAGACACAGAGGGACCTTTTTCACCC
The DNA here is from genome assembly GCA_030248195.1 of Trissonchulus latispiculum. Taxonomy (NCBI): domain Eukaryota; kingdom Metazoa; phylum Nematoda; class Enoplea; order Enoplida; family Ironidae; genus Trissonchulus; species Trissonchulus latispiculum. The sequence goes on along the minus strand of JASAND010029142.1, from coordinate 778 downwards.
TCCGTGCCTATTGCTTACAGTGATATGGTCAATTATTTAAATTGCATTAAATTACGAGTTGTTTGAAAAACTTAGCTTAAGTCATGCGAACTCCAGCATCCAAGAAGCCAGATCCAATGACCAGACCAGAGACAAATCAGATATAGTAGATATAGTAGGCACAGAAGCCTGCACATGGCAGGCTCCCCATTGTGCAATTGGTTAGGGTTTCCGTTGAACAGAGCCAGACGGTTGACCACTTTTGTTGAAATTTCCCGGTTTGTGTGAATCAAATCTTGTGTTACCACCGGACAGTTCTTCCATGGTATAGTCCATGGTATCCATGAGCCATTAATCAGAAGAAAACAAGATAACAATATTCTGTGGATTCCTTTGGTTAAGAAATGTGCAATGTAAAGCCGTTATAATATTAAATGTGTCCATGGCAATCATAACAATGCATGAAGATATGCTCGAGGACTATTGATGTTACTTTAAGTTTTACAGCGAATTCCGTTTTTACTGTTGATTTGTTTGTTATCACTATGCAATTTTTAGGAAAAAGTTCTAATGCTTGAGAAAAGGCATTATTTTTGCAAGAATCTTAAAATAGGAAACTTCTTTAGGTTAATTTAGAAGACATTTACAGGGTGAATAAATCATAATCTGTATTGCCCCATAACTTTATAGAGTGGAACAACTAAATATATAAGTGCACGTACTCAAATATGCTTGTGTAGCGTCATTCTGTGCATAGAATTATCACAACGTCCATGCTCAGAGCTGAGTAACTGATGCA